>BMAO01018982.1:0-143713 GCA_019973975.1 Trichonephila clavata
GTGCATGTAAACTCTCCCGAATGTTCAACTCCTGCTCTTGATATGTTTACATAGCTTACAACAGTGTTCTCTAATGTAACGTAGTCACCAGAGCGGAAGCTCTGATCTTCAGGTACCTAAAAAAATGAGTAGAGTTTTTCTTATTACAATCAATATAATGTAATCATAGTTAGTTATGGACAAGTACGGTGCAGGTATCACAATTTGCTTCAAAAGACGTCCCGGCACACTAAGTTTAAAAAAAATCGCAAATAATACTTATTAATATTCAAATACAATAAGTATGTTGTTTTTCTTCCAATGGTGCACTATTTGCAGAAAAAGGAGTTTTACAGAGAAGTACTTTTTCCAGCAATGAAAAAATAACGAAAACCCAAGACCACACAGAGGTTTCCACACTTTTTTTTGTCTCATAAGCTCCTTGACATGTCTTTCGGTTTGGGGTAGACCCCTGCTTAATTTAATGTTGAATTTTCGCAAATTTATCTATTTAAATGTCTTTTTGGCAGCATTTACTAATTCTACTACTTTAAAAATTTAAGTTATTCTAGATTGAAGTATAGTGCTTAAAATTTAAAAAGAAAATGTTAATTAATTAAATTAAAAGTTAATTAATACATAAAATAATTATTAAATAAAATAAACAAGCAACAAACAAATGATTTTAATGGGAGGAATGAATATGGTGCTGCAATAAGAATTTTTTAACATTTGGTATTAATCTTATCAGGTTTAACCTTAAATATTCTCTGTTGGTAGTGCCCAGTTTTCCTTCCTTTTCTTGTTTTGGAGTTTTGTAACTACGCTAAAACTCCTTCTCACTAAGAAAAGCAATTAAAACACCCTCATGATATTCTATAATTTGGGAGAAATAACAGGTTTGCCTTTTAAACCAAAATATCTGACATCCGTTTTTAAACTTTTAGATCTTCATTATTGCATATTACGATCAGTTCCGATAGTCAGGGGTCATTTTTTTTCAATATGACCATATAAATTCATTGCCTACTACTGTGTTATTACCATAGTCAACGCTTTCTAATACCTGGTTTCAAAATCTGAAAAAAAGGCAGTTAAATCTTGAACGTAGATCAAAACGTCATGACAGATTGTCTGTGATAAATTGAGGAAATTCAGGACTTCCAGTATTATACTTCTTGATTTTAACTCTAGAAAGAGACGCTGAAATTATTCTTGTTTAAAATAATTTATATTGTTACCTCGTAAGTGCAAATAAACCTCATTAGATTTGGTAAATAAATCTGTAAAATAAGTAAAATTCGGTTTCTACTTGATTTAATTTCTTTCAAAATTAAAGTCACAATCTAGTTTAATGAGAACCACTATCATAGAACCCACTTACACCTCATGGACCCGCAAATTATTTTTTTGCTATCATGGACCCCTTGCAGGCCATCATAAACCCCTAAAAACCTATGTCGACTTCTTTGGGAATCACTGCCCTAGACTACGTGAACAGGGTTTCCAAATTGGTGACTTTATTGCCCCTGGTAACAGATTTGGTGAAAATTCTGGCAAAAAAACTATATTTCCTAGAAGCTTTCGAGAAGTGACTGAAATCAAAATTTCTGGAAGCTTCCATGAAACTATAAAAAGTTGTCTGCGAAAATATAAAGGGATTTTACCTGCCTGGTTCTTTTTAGTAAAATTGCCTCAGACAGCCATTTCTGGAGAGCTGCAAACCTTATTTATAACGAGTGTGTTTTCAACTACTGTTAATAATCTGCTTTAATATTTCTTAGTGTTATATGTCGGTTTATTCGTCCTCAAAAAAAAATTTGTTATTACTCATTTAATGGAAGTCGTTGACTGTTCCCCCCCCCCACGCAAATTCGAACAATATAAAAACTAATAACTAATATAAATGCATTTAAATATTTAAATTATTGAAATATATACCAAAAAAGGTAGATTTTCATTGCCTAGAATAAAAAACCTTTCACAGAAAATTCTCTGAATAAAATATTATGGTTTGATGTTTTGGTAAATTGTAGTAAGAGTTAAATTTTGTTCTTTAACATCGATTATGGGAATACATCATTTACATCTGAATTTGTTCTGAAAATGTTAAAGGTTATAATCATCAATAGATTTTCTTTTCAAAACTTGAACAATTTTCATCAAAAAGAAATCTCTTTACAATCATCATTTGAATTCCCATTGAAAAGAAAAATTAATGAATAACATCAGCGTTATGTATTTTTTTTCCTTTTCACAATGAATAATTATTGACAGAAAGAAATAGTTTAATGAAAATCCCTATGAAACTTTTTTTACTCTATTTTTTTCTTACATTATGTGTGTGTATTCACTAAATTTTGAATTCATTCATTTCTTTTGCGTCAGACAATATATAAGCGTTTTTTAATTTTTCCGTACAAATATTACAGATTTTAATAAATTTAAAAAATTCCTTTTTTCCTACTTATTATTGTTTCAGCCGTATAAAAACAAATGCGAATTTGAAAAGTTAATAGCTTTGTAAGGTAATATATATAAAAATCACTGTTGGTGTTATCATTTTTTTTTTATTCAAACATGCAAGGAAAAATATTAAAATTATTTATAGTATAATTCTTTGCTTTTTGTGAAATTTTTCTTATCAAAATACCATATGGTAAAGAAATGTTTATTGTTAATATTACAGAAAACAGTAATATATAAAATAAGACATTTTCATTTCCAGTGTATGTTCCATATATATATATATATATATATATATGTAATAGACGTGGCCGATGGAATGGATTTCTTTATATGATTACTATTTTTTATGATTGATGTTACATATTCAATATTATTGAGGAGGCTGTCTTGAGGTTAGTTATTCTTATTTATTGTACACTGAACAAGTAGACACACAGATAGACGGAATCACAAAGAAACATACACACACAACAAAAATACACAAAACACAAACCGGCTACATGATGAGACACAAAACAGAAGAGAAAAAGGGATTGGTCCCCAGGAATCTCGGTATTTAAAGGCTTCTCAAATCACATGATCTGAGTGGGTGGATAGGTGTAGTTTAAAAGACTCTCGTTAGGCGGCGGATTAACTTATTACTAAAACGTTGGTCCTGAAGGGATGGACCATTGGTAGTTAAAGTTATGAAAAAGGATTATATTACTGGAATTATTACATTTCCCCCTCCGCAAAGACACGTGTGTGCGCTGGGGCCCTTAGTACACACCCATATCCTACAGAGATATTAATTTTAAAATTTAAATTTAGATTAATATTTATTTTTAAATTTCCCTTCACTTTAACACATGAAAATGATTTGGAACAAGGAGAATAGTGGTAAAAACTATGAAACAAATATGCATTAGTAAATTATAAATATAAAATTGCACAAAACAAAAATATCAAAATAAGATTATTAAATACCTAAAATAAAATGAAAACCGAAACTAAATTTTAAAAATAATTGTAAATGACACACATCCTGTAAAAGTTTAGTTGAAACAAATGAAGTTAGTTCTTTCTAGTTGCCTTGCCCAAGTTAGCTAGACTTTGCAAGGTTGAGACGTGTCCGGACACTTGAAGCTGTAAATATGCTAGCCAGAGGCCTCAGTAGAAGGATGTTGTACTCGTTGGAACATTGGAACACCAATAGGCTTCCCTATGCACTGGACGCAGAGTTTAAAGGTGAGCCATATATTGAAATGGAAGTATCACAATATTGGGTTTTAAAAGACACTGGTATGTGAAAGAATTGTCTGTCGCAAATACTGCATGGAGATGGTTATGAAATAGTTATGTGCCACATTTCTAATATGAATTCACAAAATACATTTTTAAAACACAGAAAAAATTAAAATATAAACTTTTTATTTTTTTTTAAACAGATCTAAAATTGCATATAAGAGCACTGAGGGTGGAAAGAGGCTGAAAAGAAACAAATTAGGATGACCCACGCCTTGCACAATCTTTAAGACAAGTTTTCCTTCTTATCGTGAATATGGAGCACAATAACTTCAAAAACAAATATCCTAGATGGAAATTGCAAGTCGACCAAAGAGATTTTTTTAAAAAACTATTTATAACATTCTTTTAGTATTACTTTTATTATGACAAAGGTATAAGTTTGGGGCAATAGTATATTGACAATCAAAGGTGTATTCCCTTGAGGTACTCACTATGCACAATCCTTACAAAACCCTTATTATTTATTCTAAATGTAAACATTTGCTTATTCATTTATTAACTATTTTCTCAGCCTAAGTGCTCTCAAAACCACTATTATTTCAAACACATTAAAGTTGTTCATTTTCATATCAAATAAATTGTTCATTCCAAAAAGTAAATCTTATTTGACCAAAAATTCTTAAAACCACATTTATATCAAATAGTATCAACATAAAATTCTCAAAATGAAAATATCAAATCTTTGGTATTGATCAGTAAAACACTGTAAAGTTATCAATTCTCATGTTAAATATCAAAACAAAAAATGATCATTATGAAATATATGCAGTTTATTTTCAAAACAAAACATAACATTAAGTAAATTTAATCCGAAATTTCAAAAGGTAAAACCGAGATTCCTGGAAACGTTTTCACACACACAAAATGGTAAGTTTATAACAACATTCACAATAATATTTACGTGGAGTTCACTGCCAATCAATTAATTTAAATGCAATCGAAAAATAAAAATTTGTTACACAATATTGAAAAAAAACATTAGAATAAACCATAATAACAGTCAATGGTGGTAGGGACCAAAGAATAATTTAAAAAAAAAACGATGGGGGTAAGACCCATAATATTGAAAGAAACTCTGGGGTAAAACCAGACACATAAAAATTTGCGGGTATAACCAGGCTTATAATAAAAAAATGCTGGTAAGACCAGGCTTTAAATGAAAAAAATTATATTGGTACCACTATCCCATACACCATTTCATATGGAAAACTTTAAAACTTAAATATTTTCAAAATATCTAAACCATAAATCAACATCATTGTAAGATTTGGATCAAAATAGATTATTAGAAATAACACTTTAGATTTGTTTGCAAATTATTAATATGCATATTAATTACGATATTGTTCTTAAACATTTTAAGATAAATTATTAAAAACCAATAATAAGAAAATATACACTCAATTTAGAATTTCCTAATAATTTCAAATGAAAGAACAAAAATGCATTATTTATTGTATGGATTAATATTGCAATCTGCTTAAACACACTAATCAAAAATTTGCTGAGCGCACATTTAACCTTCACGTTTTAAAACATACACTCGTAGCACTTAAAAAGATTTGTAATCCAATCTGGCTTTTAACACATTGATGATAAAAACTTTTTCTTCTTCACAACCTCGAGCACTTTGTAAATAATTTGAAAATTATTATTTTTTTCTTTCATATATTTTAACATCAAAATTGAAGTTTTCGACGGAGTGGAAAAGAAGGAATTTCCCGTTCGAACACTAGCACATCCTATGATGAAAAAAACACAAATCGGAAATTTTTTCCGTACAACGGAGAAGCAAAAGGGAATCCCGCATGTTGAACGTTAATCCTTTGTTCCTCCGGTAATCCTGCCAGGGCGTGGCAAGTGGTAACGAAGATTCTTTTATTAGACATTCCCTGAAATATTTTATCCAACATTTTTTATCTTGACTTACTAATTTCTTTCCCGCGTAGAACTAACCATCCTGGCGACTCTTAGTAATTGACGAGGCCGTTGGAATGGATTTCTTTATATGATTACTATTTTTTATGATTGATGTTACATATTCAATATTATTGAGGAGGCTGTCTTGAGGTTAGTTAGTCTTGTTTATTGTACACTGAACAAGTAGACACACAGATAGACGGAATCACAAAGAAACATACACACACAACAAAAATACACAAAACACAAACCGGCTACATGATGAGACACAAAACAGAAGAGAAAGAGGGAGTGGTCCCCAGGAATCTCGGTATTTAAAGGCTTCTCAAATCACATGATCTGAGTGGGTGGATAGGTGTAGTTTAAAAGACTCTCGTTAGGCGGCGGATTAACTTATTACTAAAACGTTGGTCCTGAAGGGATGGACCATTGGTAGTTAAAAGTTATGAAAAAGGATTATATTACTGGGAATTATTACATTTCCCCCCTCCGCAAGACACGTGTGTGCGCTGGGGCCCTTAGTACACACCCATATCCTACAGAGATATTAATTTTAAAATTTAAATTTAGATTAATATTTATTTTTAAATTTCCCTTCACTTTAACACATGAAAATGATTTGGAACAAGGAGAATATGTGGTAAAAAACTATGAAACAAATATGCATTAGTAAATTATAAATATAAAATTGCACAAAACAAAAATATCAAAATAAGATTATTAAATACCTAAAATAAAATGAAAACCGAAACTAAATTTTAAAAATAATTGTAAATGACACACATCCTGTAAAAGTTTTAGTTGAAACAAATGAAGTTAGTTCTTTCTAGTTGCCTTGCCCAAGTTAGCTAGACTTTGCAAGGTTGAGACGTGTCCGGACACTTGAAGCTGTAAATATGCTAGGCCAGAGGCCTCAGTAGAAGGATGTTGTACCTCGTTTGGAACATGTGGAACACCAATAGGCTTCCCTATGCACTGGGACGCAGAGTTTAAAGGTGAGCCATATATTGAAATGGAAGTTATCACAATATTGGGTTTTAAAAGACACTGGTATGTGAAAGAATTGTCTGTCGCAAATACTGCATGGAGATGGTTATGAAATAGTTATGTGCCACATTTCTAATATGAATTCACAAAAATACATTTTTAAAACACAGAAAAAAATTAAAATATAAACTTTTTTATTTTTTTAAACAGATCTAAAATTGCATATAAGAGCACTGAGGGTGGAAAGAGGCTGAAAATAAACAAATTAGGATGACCCACGCCTTGCACAATCTTTAAGACAAGTTTTCCTTCTTATCGTGAATATGGAGCACAATAACTTCAAAAACAAATATCCCTAGATTGGAAATTGCAAGTCGACCAAAGAGATTTTTTTAAAAAACTATTTATAACATTTCTTTTAGTATTACTTTTATTATGACAAAGGTATAAGTTTGGTGGCAATAGTATATTGACAATCAAAGGTGTATTCCCTTGAGGTACTCACTATGCACAATCCTTGCAAAACCCTTATTATTTATTCTAAATGTAAACATTTGCTTATTCATTTATTACTATTTTCTCAGCCTAAGTGCTCTCAAAACCACTATTATTTCAAACACATTAAAGTTGTTCATTTTCATATCAAATAAATTGTTCATTCTAAAAAGTAAATCTTATTTTGACCAAAAATTCTTAAAACCACATTTATCAAATAGTATCAACATAAAATTCTCAAAATGAAAATATCAAAACTTTGGTATTAATTGAGTAAAACACTGTAAAGTTATCAATTCTCATGTTAAATATAAAAACAAAAAATGATCATTATGAAATATATGCAGTTTATTTTCAAAACAAAACATAGCATTAAGTAAATTTAATCCGAAATTTCAAAAGGTAAAACCGAGATTCCTGGAAACGTTTTCACACACACAAAATGGTAAGTTTATAACAACATTCACAATAATATTTACGTGGAGTTCACTGCCCAATCAATTAATTTAAATGCAATCGAAAAATAAAAATTTGTTACACAATATTGAAAAAAACATTAGAATAAACCATAATAACAGTGCAATGGTGGTAGGGACCAAAGAATAATTTAAAAAAAAAAACGATGGGGGTAAGACCCATAATATTGAAAGAAACTCTGGGGTAAAACCAGACACATAAAAATTTGCTGGGGTATAACCAGGCTTATAATAAAAAAATGCTGGGTAAGACCAGGCTTTAAATGAAAAAAATTATATTGGTACCACTACCCCATACACCATTTCATATGGAAAACTTTAAAACTTAAATATTTTCAAAATATCTAAACCATAAATTAACATCATTGTAAGATTTGGATCAAAATAGATTATTAGAAATAACACTTTAGATTTGTTTGCAAATTATTAATATGCATATTAATTACGATATTGTTCTTAAACATTTTAAGATAAATTATTAAAAACCAATAATAAGAAAATATACACTCAATTTAGAATTTCCTAATAATTTCAAATGAAAGAACAAAAATGCATTATTTATTGTATGGATTAATATTGCAATCTGCTTAAACACACTAATCAAAAATTTGCTGAGCGCACATTTAACCTTCACGTTTTAAAACATACACTCGTAGCACTTAAAAAGATTTGTAATCCAATCTGGCTTTTAACACATTGATGATAAAAACTTTTTCTTCTTTCACAACCTCGAGCACTTTGTAAATAATTTGAAAATTATTATTTTTTTTTCTTTCATATATTTTAACATCAAAATTGAAGTTTTTCGACGGAGTGGAAAAAGAAGGGAATTTCCCCGTTCCGAACACTAGCACATCCTATGATGAAAAAACACAAATCGGAAATTTTTTCCGTACAACGGAGAAGCAAAAGGGGAATCCCCGCATGTTGAACGTTAATCCTTTGTTCCTCCGGTAATCCTGCCAGGGCGTGGCAAGTGGTAACGAAGATTCTTTATTAGACATTCCCTGAAATATTTTATCCAACATTTTTATCTTGACTTACTAATTTCTTTCCCGCGTAGAACTAACCATCCTGGCGACTCTAGTAATTGACGAGGCCGTTGGAATGGATTTCTTTATATGATTACTATTTTTTATGATTGATGTTGCATATTCAATATTATTGAGGAGGCTGTCTTGAGGTTAGTTATTCTTGTTTATTGTACACTGAACAAGTAGACACACAGATAGACGGAATCACAAAGAAACATACACACACAACAAAAATACACAAAACACAAACCGGCTACATGATGAGACACAAAACAGAAGAGAAAGAGCGATTGGTCCCCAGGAATCTCGGTATTTAAAGGCTTCTCAAATCACATGATCTGAGTGGGTGGATAGGTGTAGTTTAAAAGACTCTCGTTAGGCGGCGGATTAACTTATTACTAAAACGTTGGTCCTGAAGGGATGGACCATTGGTAGTTAAAAGTTATGAAAAAGGATTATGTTACTGGGAATTATTACATATATATATATGTTATTGTAAGAAACCTTTCCTTTTTTATTATTTAATTTAATTTAATTTTATTTTTCTGCCTGTTGCAAAATACACGTGTGTTAGTTTTATACCTAACATTCAATATGGCTCTGTTTTTCTATTGTGTCGAAAATTTCTGCTGTATGAGGATCCGTAAAGTATACTTAACCCTAACTTGTTGGTCCTAATTCAGCAACAGCTTTAGAAATCATAATAGGTCTCCATTTTAGTCCAGTGACTCTTTTGGTTTCTTCCATTTTAAAGTTCTAACTCTGTTTCCTGCTATACATTCGTTTATTTAAATCTTGCTCAATATACATTTCCCTCTTTTTTATAGTTATGTGTCTTAAAATTTGGTTTCTATCTTTTGGCTTTGTTAGTTGATTGTATAGTCTTGTTATTTTTTCAATTTATTATACTATATATATATATATACATACATATAAATATTCAATTATTTACTGTACTTATTGAGTATAAAGGATATTTTAAATTTTATTATGAATTAAATAACTGAATTCGTAGTACATTTCTCTGTTGTGTTAATTCAGAGTTCTATTAATTTAAAAATAAGCAAATATTTATAAATATGCTGTTGTTACTTCCTTAAAAGCTAAATTAATAAGACTTAACGTATAATTAGAGTACAATTAATACGGTAAAATACGGAATGTTTTTCAAAGTCGTATTATAAAGCATTATATGGGTTACTGGAAGGGAACCTTGTAATTTCGAACCATGATCAAGTGACGAGGACAACCGAGCTGCAACTACAATCCCTTAACTTCTGCACTACACCAACGGGAGGACTTTGAACCCCGACAGATTCAACTTGCATAACTCATCCACACGGCGGGTTCTTAGTGGAACTAGGTTTTGGAATTCATGATACGCGCAAATAGCTTGAGACCATGACAACTAGGTGACTACGGTAGCCGTAATAGCATATACAGGGTGGTCCCAAATTCAAGGTACAAACTTTAAAGGTAGATATAGGGCATTGTAATAATCAATTATTGTATAGGAATGTACTGGCGAGAGTGACGCGGTGAGGCACAAACAGGGAAAATAAAATAAAAGATGAATGGATTTATTAGTTAGTTTCTTTGGGTGTAGGGGGCAGTAGATGTCTAGCCACCGTGCAATATGATTTCTCTTATTGGCGGGATGTGCAAATTCACAATTGTGCTGACGTTTATGATGAGAGACTTTACTTATACCGAAAATGCAGACATGAATTACATGTACGGCCATGTAAATTGTAACGGCAGAACAGCGCTGAGAATGTTTCCTAATCAACGAATTCAAGATCACAGAATTTTTCAGAGGTTACGTCATCAAGTTCGTCAAACACGTTCGTTCTACGTCATCAGACATGATGCTGGTCGACAAAGAGCTGTGCAGAGTCCAAGCCTAAAAGAAAGCAACTTAAACGCTGTGGCTGTCAAGAACAGAGTCAAGTATAAGAGCTGTTGTTCATCACGTAAGTGTGAGTCATCAGACCATTTGTAGAGTGTTAAACGAAAATCGCTTATACCTATATCATTTTTGGCGAATACAATATTTGAATCCGTCAGGCTGCCTTCCCCGACTGCCAGTAGGTGATACATTAGTGTGTGCTTCGGTGGTACATCACAGATAATGTGCTGAATAATTATAAAGAGTAATTGTAAATATTGCGCTTGTCAACGACACTTTCACTAAACATTTGCTTTCCTTTCGTCTCTTATTTTTTGTGTGTGTGCCTCATCGAGTCACTTGCGCCCATACATTCCCATGCAGTAAGTGATTGTTACAATGTACTGTACCTACCCTTAAAGTTTGTACCACGAATTTGGGTCCACTCTTATAGGATAACTCAAAATCGTTCAAGCCTACTCTATTTCTGAATGAAATTCAGCATTAAAATGTATTTAAATCATGATGCTTTAATTATATGTTTTGAAATGAATACATTTTTCTTAATACATTCAGAAGATCCCATGACGTAGAATGCAAGAGGAACAGTTCATAACATTAAAACTAAAAATTTTCAAGACTTAAAGGGGAAGCATAAAAAGTGAAATAATCATTTTGTCAGTACTTTGCGCATTTAATATAATCAGTTTATTTTACACTGGGAGGAAAATAATATTTAACGAAATGTACTGTGCAGTAAAAATATTCTGATACATTTTTAGTCATGTATTTTAACTATAAATCAAAAAGAATAATAATTTAGGAGCATTAAGGGTATTAAATAAAGTTAAAATAATTTTTTAATAAAGTTTCTGGAAAATATACACAATTTTCATAATTTTTCTTAGAATTTTAAGTATAAATCAGTACCATATGATCCGGAGTATATAACCTGCACCTATACATTTAGCATGGATTTTTTAGTTTTTAGATATATTCGCCTTATAACGCTCACCCTTTTTTTTACGAAGGAATCTGAAATATTCTTGTTCAATGCTGTCTTATCTTTTGAAATCATTTACTCGAAGTATTATTCAAGGGTATTGAATAACAGCTTTTACTACTAAGACTACACCCCTAAATCACGAGAAAAAAAGGGAGGGAACAAAATTTATATGGTATTTAATTGTTGAAAGTTTATAAGGTATGTCACTATTTTTAAGTAAACAAATCTTGATATATGTAGAAGTCAAATTTTTAACATCCTTTATGTGCTTCACTTGTATGTAACGGAATCTTTGAACTTAATTTTTACCCACTTTAAAAGGTCAAATTAATTTGAAATTTTTCTCACTTGTGTCCATAACAAATAACAATACAATAATTTAATTATTCTGTTCTATTGTATTGATCAGGATCATCAGGATTGATGATTTACCATTTTCAAATCCCATACCGCATCTGGCGACTAATTTCAGATCCCATTTCTAGATTTGGCGACTAATTCCAGTTTTGGCAACTAATAGATTAAGTTACAACTTAGTTCGATTAACTGTAAAATGGTGCGTTTTAGTTTTTTAAAGCTATAATTTATTCTTTCTTCATCTTTTTTTCTTTATTTTCAAAACTATCGTATTTATACCCGACGTATAATGCTCACCTGTAAGTTTCGATCTTATATTTTTGGTGCTAAAAGTGCACATTATTCACCGGAATTTAAAACAATTCTTTTATGTATATGTATTGTACAATTAAGAATTTCAGATAAATATTAATTTAAAAGCATGTCTCTTTTATGGATAGGTGAATTATAAAAAAAAAGAGCATTATTACTGAAAATTTCTGCATATTCCTTAAGACTGATCTGTGAAATAAAGGATTATATGCTAAATATTTAAGAACCACTGCATTTAAGCCATTTTTAACACAGAACAGTACTATTTGTATTAAGTGGATTGATGTATTAACAATAGGTTCGATTTTAGAACTAATAATAGAACTGATAAAATTTTCAAATACTTCAAAGTTTTCTGAGTTTAAACAAGAAATACACTAAATAATGAGCGAAACTCTGAATCAATTAAACCAGATTCAGTAACTACACATCTCTCAACACAGAAAAGACAATTCTTTACCACAGTGAATACTTGTTTCAAATGCTTTAATCACAAACGAATCTCACCTGAGCTCCATCGAGAGACCAAGTAATTTGTGGCAAAGGATTTCCTGAAGCAGAGCACTTCAGTGAGACAGGAGAGCCGGGATTTACAGTGACGTTTTCGAAGGTATGCAGGAATTCCGGAGGATTATCTGAAATACAAACAAGGAAAGGGAATGTAATAGCTGAAATTATCGCTTTGCGAAACGGCTATTACCATGCTTAGATTTAAACACAGTTCGTGGAAAACAATTTGAAAGAATAAATGCCGCGTAACCATAGAAGCTATTGAAACAGAATGCAAAAGATTGTGGAGATATTACTCGTTTTGGAAATAAAAATGAAAAATCTTAGTTTTGGGTAGGCAAGAAGGTAATATTGCTTGTTTAGTATGAAAACTTCTGCACAAAAAATAACTTTAATCTATCAAATATCTTCTATTCTGCTCAATTACCTGGTACCATAAATTTATGAATCCACTCTCTTTGAGTTTCTGGTCCTTATCGGCAAAAAAATCGACCAAATGTGCTTTAAGGTTTAAAATTTTAACCACTTGAAAAATTTTGTAAAATTCAAAATAATTGATAATTAGATGGTGCAAGGTTGGGGCTATATGGAGGATGTGAAAACACTTGCCAACGAAATTTAAATAATTTCGTACGTCTTGCTAAATACACTCATGTCCATAAATTAAGGATAATTAAGAATCCCACAGAAATTGAACTCTAAACACAATGACGAGAGTGTAAGAGAGAGGTATTTAAGGAATGGTGGCAAGGAAGTAAAATTGTTCACAAGCGCTTTAAAAGTCTTTCAGTGCAATAACCGCATAGTTATGGCACAAAGGAAGCATTTGGATGATTTTTTACGTGGTAGAATTATCGGACGACTGGAATGTGTACTTACCCAGCGGGAAGTATCCGAGGAACTTGGAATCGCCCAGAGTGTCATCTCCAGGCTTTGGCAACGATTCCAAGATGATGGTAATGCGAGTACATGTTACAGCACAGGTCGCCCCCGAATTACAACGCCGAATGAGGACCGGTATTTGGCAGTTACTGCCAAAAGAAACAGACGGAGCACAGCATCAGACCTGTCTCGTCAGCTCTCTTCATCTACCGGTAACAGTTTCAAGGCAGACCGTGTACAGACGCTTAGGGCACATTGGTCTATATGCTCGTAGGCCTGTCAGATGTGTTCCCCTTACCGCAACTCACTGTCGCCTGCGATTAACCTGGAGAAGAGAGCATGCATTGTGGACACCGCAACAGTGGTCTTGTGTGATGTTTTCCGACGAGTCCAGGTTTAGTTTGCAGTCTGATTCTCGCCGGACTTTCATATGGAGAGCGCCAGGTACCGTTACCACCAAGAGAACACATTGAACGACACCGTTACGGTGGTGCAGGATGGCTCGTTTGGGGAGGAATTATTCTTGGTTCCAGAACTGACCTGCATGTTCAGAGTGTAACGATGACAGGCCACATCTATCGGGATGTCATTCTGGAACAACATGTACGTTTGTTTCGGGGCGCCATGGGTGCTTAATTTCTGTTTTTGGATGACAACGTCCGTCCTCACCGTGCAAACATTGTAGATGAATGCCTTCAATCGGAGGATATCACCCATATGGATTGGCCAGCATACTCACCGGACTTGAATCCAATAGAGCATGTGTGGGATATGCTTGGCCGACGAATTGCAGCCCTTCAACCACCTCCCACCTGTCTACCGGAACTTCGGAGGGTATTGCTTGATGAGTGGTGTAATATTCCCCAAGATCAGATTGATAATTTGATACGCAGCATGCGTAGGCGTTGTAAGGCCTGTATTGCATCGTCCGGGAGACATACTCCGTATTAACCATCATACTAACCATGTTATACTGTTTTTTGTAAATAGGTTCTTTTTTGAAATTTGCTCCAGGGAGTAAAAATCGCAATTTTTATTAATTATGTCAAACATATAGCATCTTTTTTGCTCTTTACCTTTTGTTTAATAAATAGACTTTACAAATAAGTCAAATTTGTTTTGCTTCTGTCTCTTTCTTTGCCTGAACTTCATTATCTTTAATTTATGGACGTGAATGTATCATGTTTTCCCCTTCATCGCAGAGGAAAAGTTACGAAATTCACCCCGCAATCCCATCATTTTTCCCACAGACTCAAGAAGTTATGCGGTTTGTTGGGGGAAAGGAAAATGCTTGTTTTTCCTCCAAAAAATTGTTTGCTTTCAATTTAAAAAGAAAAAAAAAGATAGCATTATAAAATAAAAATAAAAAAAAAGTAATTTCTAGAATCTACAATGCAATAAAAAATGAGGTATAACATATATTCTGCGAAATATCCTGAAACATGTTTGCATAGAAAAACCAGTGTCACATTCAGAGCATTCATACAATTTTTTTTAAAAAAAAAGCTGCTATTACACACGGTAAGAGAAAATGACAGTAAATAATGGATAGTAACGAACACACTCAAACTAAAAAACAAGACAAACTGCTTAGCTATGAATTTCATCGTTCCTGGGATATATCCTTTGAAATTCTTTTCCCACCTCCTCTCCGAAATAGGCAAATTCTTCAGAAGCCCTCTCAAAGTCATATTAATGTATTCCAAAAGTCGTGGGACTAGTTTTAAACAGAGCAGCAGGTCCTACCTTGGAAGAACGAGTATACACGTTCGGGGCACTAAACGCACCAGCTCAGCAGGACGTGTATACACGCCCGCGAGGGTTAAAGAAGAATCAAGTTTGGACCAGGATCTTTTTCGATTAATGTTATTGTAAACAATCCATTTTTTATCATCGACCTTAAACTATCGAAATGTGAATTATATCGAACTATAAGAAGCTTTTTAAATCGTTAAAACTTCAGTAATAATGATGAAATAAAATAGCACTTGGTTGAGTTTTTCTTTTTTGTGACCAGATACTGTACGAGTTTGGATATATATCCAAACAAGTTGCTAGAAAGATGGCAACATGTTTTCAAGCAGAAGGGAAGATATTTATTTGACTGATTGAAGTCTATTTTTTATTTTTAGTATAGAAAAAATTTCGGCTAAAAACTCAAATTACTTTCTTACCAACGCTATAAAATTATGCATTCAGCATTTAAAATGCACGTTTTGTGTTTCAATGATAATTTTTGAATTGAAAATTATGCAACAATATAACGTTAATTACTCTTAACAATTCGTTTTCTGCGAAAAGTACTTGAATAAGACTATACAGAAAGCATCATTAGTACATTTATCAGGAATGAAGTACAAGTTAATTTAATTCTCGCGATAGTTTTAGATTTTGCTACAACGTTACCATAGCGACAAAGCAAGACTAAAACGATACGTTAACTGGAAATGTTGAAAGTCTGGAATTACAACGCAGCAATTCGAATTACCTGATTGTTTCATGCAATAATATATTTGGTGTAGTGAAGCTTCCTAATTTGTACACTAAGAGTTAATAAGACTCCTTTTAAATACTACATTTCTGTTATTAAATGTTTTTATAAAAGTTTATAAGACTTTGATACAGTTTTAGATTTACTTTAAAATTCTTTTGTTTACGTTTTGTGTACCAAAGAAGTTTGGAAATATCTAATTGGAAAAAAATAGCAACTATAAATGCATTTCATTTATCACAAGATAACTATTGTTATTTTATTTCTCTTTTCAATTTTAAATATTTTTTTTCAAAAAGGAATAGCTTTAATAGGTATAAATGAAGACAATTTGTATTTGAATTCTTGAATATTTATTTAATTATCATGGGTGTTCTTAAGGAACATTTGGCATATTTAACTCGTCTAAGCTTAAACGGTATCAACAATCATTATTGTTAGTTCATTTTTTCAGTTACGTAAGGTTACACGCGAAAAGCCGTTGAGTCACCTGCACACTTTTTTTCTTCTTGTATATGTTAGGTAGGTTGCTAACAGCAATACAAGGGCATAATAAAGTTATTGGTCAGAAGATATGGACGTTTTAAGATTGTCCAATCAGTGTTAAATTACAATATTTTATAATGTTTATGTAATTACATGATGGCTTGTTATGTGTGCTGCAGCGTGGGTTTCTCCCACTTTTCTTCTTAACTAACTTTCTACTATTTCTTTATGATGTTTGACTTAAGAGCCTAGTTTTGTCAGGGATCATGGACATATGTAAATGACCACCCTTTTTCAGCATATCTCAATTGAGAATGCATACCCGCGATTTTCACCGGTACGCATTTTTTCCGACTTTTCAGCTATGCAACTCGTGCTGTTCCTTTTTATGTTTTCATTTATGTTTTTATGTTCATATTTTTATAATCTAATTCTACATTTTTAAAATAAAAACTCATTTACAATAATTTGTAGTATATTTTAACCTTAAAATGTAGATTTAATATGTAGGTTTGAAACACGTAATAAAACAATATACAACAGCGATTCTTAAATTGTGAGGCGTGCCCCTAGGAGGGAGGGTGATAACCCCTTTATGGCGGCGCAAACATGTCAAAAGGTCAAAAACACAAAAGATTATTTTAAAAAAAATTATTAATTTATTGAAAGGAAGCGAAACAAAATACATTCTGACGTAATATAAAAAAAATACACATTTAAACACTGATATAATGCACTTATAAAATGTATCAGTACTTCACAATGTATTCGATATTTAATTTAACAATACTAAGTTAAGAACAAGTTGAGAATAATGACCAGTAACCTCATAGACACATTATAAAATTATATACGTTTCTTTAGTCTATCATGATCTCATTAGCATAGACAAAATTTTAGTTTAATACCGAAAAGGGATTTG
Source organism: Trichonephila clavata (assembly GCA_019973975.1). Taxonomy (NCBI): domain Eukaryota; kingdom Metazoa; phylum Arthropoda; class Arachnida; order Araneae; family Nephilidae; genus Trichonephila; species Trichonephila clavata. Next base: position 17,502 of record BMAO01018982.1, read on the forward strand.
CATACAGCGTTTAATGTATTGTTAGAAAGAAAAATAAATATAAAACATTTGAAATATTTAATTTTCGCATTGAAAATTACAAAAATAATTTATTTCTTACTGGGAAAACCTGCTATGGAAGATTATTTGCTTCAATTTAATTCCGAAAGAAAAAAAAATCTTTTAATATTTTGTCATTAGTTCATTTTAGTACGGTGGAGCATTTGTTCAGAATGAAAGTAAAAATAAATACATATTCATCATTTTGCAATAAATATCCTAAATGATTTATATTACTAATGCATTTTTAAAGATAATTAATATTAGTTAATAGTTTTTTAGTTATTTTAAATTTTAAGTGTTATTATTAAAAAGGGCAATTTGAGAACGTAAATCCTAAAATGCAAACAAATAGGAATTTAATACGAGCAATAAGAACACAAAAATAAAAAATATAAAAAAAATATTTCAATTCCGATTTTTGTCAATAACAAGAAACCTCAAATATTATTTCTGAAAATTTTCTACGAATTGGAAAGTGTTTCAATTTTAACATAAATACTCTGAAATCTCTAGAGTCTTTTTAAAAAGACTAACATAATTATTCATTGCTATGATAAAAATATGAAATATAAATATTGAATTTTTTAAAAATGTTTATTAGGAAATGAAAAATGTAATCCAATTGACCAAATTAAATTCACGTAAAGCAAGATTGTTAAAACTAGTTTGACAAGTAATTTAACTACGTTTTTTTAAAGCAGTACATTTTACATAAATATTTCAACCACATTTTTATCATATGTTCTAAAATATCTCGTTTAAATTTATGATATCATTTAATTTAACATAGATATTAAAAAAATAAAATCATTCGGTTTCTGGAACTTTGGCGAAATCAATAATTTTTCTGCTCTCCTAGTCTTCAAAAGTTAATTAACAAACATCATAAATATTAATTTCAACTCTTTCACTCCAAATGATACCGTTAATACATTTCTAATTACCTATAAAAAAAGTTTTGTTTTTGGCATTTCTATGCGGAATAGATTTTAAGCGAGAAGAGAATGCATGCACAGCGACAAAGAAAAAAAAAATTAAACATTTTTCTAGTCTAACTTCGATACATTGGTAAAATGAAAATTATGCACAGGAAAAAAAAAGAAAGAAAGAATTCGAAAATGGAAAAATAGAAGTAAAATAAAAAAAAAATCGACAAAATAATCAAACTCCGAAGTATTCTGATAAAAAGCCGGGAAGCAATGGCGAAATTAGAATCGATTTTGCATTACACAGCCAAGTGTTATTTGTTTAAAGATGGAGGAATATTAATCACACAAAGCAAAGGGAAAAAGTATCTGGTTGCTATCTAAACTTTCAAATCATTACTCATTTTGCTCCGGGCAAATAATAGCGTTTATTTTGGGTCGCTAAAGTTCTGTTAATTTTTCAAAAAGTTTAGATTTTTCTGGTCGGTTTGTAATCCTCATAAATTGAAAATCATGAAGCCTTTCTTTCTAATACCTTATTTTAACGTCATTTGTTATCCTAATTGTAAATTTTTCTTTTTGTATTCCAATAAGTTCGCTTCGTACCAATTATATTCTTTGATTTATAAAACAATGAGGAAGAAACCAGGCCAAAATAATCCTTGAACTTTTTTCGTTGCTCTAATCCGTGCGGCCTGGTTTATCTGAATATTATCAAATAAGATTTCTGATTTGCTTCAGGGTTTTCATCTTTAATTAGATAGCATATTTTTTCGCTTATATGCTAATAATTAATGAATTTGTAGAGTTCAGGGATAAGACTAACATAGTTTAATTTAATTGCATTCTTAATTCAGAAACAGTTCAGAAATAAAAATAAATAAACGCTTTTATCTTATTCTAACAGTTATTATCACTCACTACGTAAAAATGTTTTGCATGATGCTGTAATCAATTTATTATATAAACGTGTAAAAATGCCAACGTTCAAGAAAACTCGCCAATTTGGCAAACCCGATTTTGTTTGCGTCGTATGAGCTGTTTTGGCTACCATGTGCTTCGTTTCATATAATGTCACTAATATGGATGATATAGTACTATATTGCTAGCTCTCGCAGAAAAATATCGCAACTATTGCCTAGACTGGAATCATTGCACAATGAGAGAGGCATAGTCTCATACGAAGACTTATTAACATTCAATGTAACTAAATATTCAACTTTACAGGAAGCTGCAAGAGCTGCAGTTTTATCAAAATCCAAAGAAAACATCAATAAGATGTTGGATGATACAGCTTCAGTGATGAATTTAATTGAAGAGGAGCGCCAAGAACGAAATTTGTGAAAAAAATAATAAATAAATAAATAAGGACTGAGTATGAAGAGTTGAATAATTTGTACAATGTGGTTGGTCCGCCGTTTAGCGACAAGGGTTTCCCCTCCCCAAGTTTGATTGAATAAATCATTTTTTGCTTTTTAACTTAAAAATCATTATCATTAAATCTGATTTAAATAAATTAGTCCAACACAATTCAGATTTCTTAAGACTCATACAGAAATCAAAAATCTGTAACAGTCTCGTGGTTACTAAAATTCCATGTTCCCTGACAGTTATATTAACAATTTCTTTTCCATTATTTCTATTTCTATTTTTTCTATTTCTCAGTATGTCTATTCATATCTTTTTCGTCTATCTTATCCGATTGGTTTTTTACTTTTAGCACCCTTTTAAGTCCTTCTTTTGGGCTTGTGAAAATGCTATTTTTATGAGGATTAAATAAACTTCATATCGATTTGGAGCACTGAATCGCTATGTATCATTTTTCTCAATATATCCCATAAATCAGTGCTTCTCAAACTTTCAATATTTGCGACCCGATTTCCAGTCATAATTTTTATCGCACCCCCTGAACCATACAAAAGTATTAAATTATGTACATGCTACTTTAAAATAACAGATATTTTTAGTTTTTTAAAATAATTTTTATTATTTATGTACATAAATATATATTTATATTATTTTCACATTTAATTATTAAGTAATATATTACTTTTAAACATTAGGATGTTATTTTTTATTTCTAATTTTTAAATTGAGACAGATTGCAAAATTATTTTTAATAAAAATTAATATAAATATAATATAAATACAGAATTTCTAATATTAAATCATCCTTTGAAAAACTTTGCTCTGCAAGAAGGCCCTTGGGAGTCACTAACAATTGTTACATTGTTTCTTATTTAAATATTCATAAATTAATTATCAAATGCATTGTACAGTACTCTTACGTTTATAAACTTTTTATATCATTTTTAAAAAAATTATTATTTTTTTCTTGTGTCAGCATGCATATTGACAAAACAAGATCATCCCTCACCCCCCCCCCCGAGAAAGGAGGGGGCGTGCCCCCAGTTTGAGAAACGCTGCTTTAAATATAATCGATCCTTTAAACATATCTGTTCGAAAAGTTCTGTTCTATCACAAAATCTGATGTTATTCAATTTTAAATTTAATGTACTAATCCACGATAAACATTTTTTATGATGGCCAAATCTCTAAATTTTTTTGACTTGATTTATTTGAGGAATTTTAGAAGGGTAGCAGAATAATTATTCCACTTCAAAGTAAAAATATCTCTGAGGTTATATTAGGAATAATTAAGTACATTGGGGGTTTTCTGTACACTCAAAATTGTTTACTTAAAAAATGCAAACATAGCTGACTTTTTCTTTCATAATTATAACAGCAATGCTCTTTGTATATGCTCCCCCCCCCATATTAATCTCAATGGAGTTTTAAATAAGAAGGAAGCTACTTTAATCTGCTGTCCATTAAAATTTCAACATCAGTAAGAAAAATAAATACAAAAATTTTATTTACACTGTATGTATACAGCATTAAAAAAAACCAAATTAGATTCGAAGTAATTGGTGGTAATATGGGTCCAAAATTATTAAACGCAGGTGGTGCAACTTCTAAATGCTAATATGACTCTAACCTGGCTTGGCATCGAGCCGAACCGGGCTAGAATGTGACACAAGTTATGCTTCAAGTTAACAAGAATGCTTCAAATTAATTTATCAATCGTAATAGCTCGAAAACCATGGTGCTCCAGTCTCTCATAAATCCATGACAAGGTGTTTTCAATGAGGGAAAGATCTGGGAAACGTGATGGCCTGTCGAACAGTCAAACACCCTCTGTATCGAAGTAGGTGAGGAGACGAAGGATACTGAATCTGAAAAGACGATGTAGTGCCACTCCTGTGCCCAATTTTTTCGTTAAGTTCACCTCTGTGAATCATCACGAATCTTTATGCCGAAGTGTCAAAGGAACCTGATCCTTCTTAGTCCAGCTATTAAATATTCGCTTGAGTTGACAGTAATTCAATTCCGACAATTCTAGAAGTAATAGCTTGAAACGATAAACCTCAATCTGGACAGGCAGCGATCCTGCCACTGTCACTTCAATACACGTGATAGTAGCACTTCCTCTTTTTATTCAAGACATAACACGATATTCTCCCAAACAACTAACATTCAGACGAGGAAACCCAATGCCTAACTTTCCTTTTATACAGAGTTTGAGATGACGTTCTTCCTTCCTGCATCGTCCGATTGTGCTTACAAATACAAATCATTGGCATAAATCAGTAACTTTTTTCTTTTCTGTGAAATCGACGCAGCATACGAAGGGTGTTTCAGTTTTAATGGTCAGCAATTGAATACGTAATATGTAATTTATAGTTAACAATTAAAATTATGTGAATTTTTAAATCCCTCTCTAATTATTGGCAGAAATTTATTAAATATAATTTTTAGAAATAAATATTAAAATATACTTTTAAATTTGCTTGTTCTATTTTTGTCTAAAGCTAAGCACCTACGTCAAGAAATCATTCATTTATGTTTAAGGATACAAGTATGAAAGTTTATAGTGCGGAAAATTACAATAATTAACTATACAAAAATTAGGTCTGATGTAAATTCAGTACTTGCAAATTATAGCCTAATATACTTAGACATTGCTTTTAAATTTCGGGTAGTAATGGTTTAAATATATCATAATACATACATTAATCCGGTACATATATATTTTGTTCAATTAGACAAATAATTCAAATTCAGATCAACATAGTTGCTCAATTTATGTGTGGATTTCAGATTTTTCTCTCATAACTCTCCTTAAAATCCAAAACAAGATATATATCACTCTTTTTAATCGAAATCAATAGTTAGTTTCAATGAATAGCAAACAATTTCCATTAAGGAAATGTTTTTTTTTTCGTTTTTAGAGAAATGGTATTTTTAAAATTTATGTATAATTTCATTATACGTAAATAGAGAGGCTATTGCATTTTATATGGCTCTCTATACGCAGATTGGAAACTGTTAGTAAAGTACTTAAATTTTCTTGTTGAAACTATTATCAGAGTATTGGGAATATTTAAGAATAATTCATAGAATTTAGTATTCAAAATTGTTGCAAATTTTGAAGAATTGGAAGAAAAGAAATTAGTAATCAATATCTCTTTTAAATTAAAAGTAAAATTATTATTAATTTTGCATAACATATTTTGATTTGTGATTATTTTAATATGAATAGGTAATTAAATATTTTACAATACAATTCCATACGATTATACTATGTAGATGTCTTAAATTCATGGAAGAAAGTAAAGAAAAATAAATTGGTGCTACAGAAATCGTCTGCAGAATGTCTTAAGTTAGAATAAAAAATTTGACCTTATTTGTCTTTCAAAGGCAAAATTTCAACTTAAACTTTTATAAAATCATATATATATATATGTGTGTGTGCTTATATCAATTATAAAAAATGTGTAAAAGAAAACAAAAGAACTAAAAATTATAAATACAAGATACATAATTAAACAACATTATAATTATCACGATTTTGAATAGCAAATATAATACTTGTAAAAGTAACGGAACAAATAGAAAATGTGATACAAATGAGATAAGTCCAGTTTTTAACATTTTACAGACCTTAAAAATTCAAATTGGTATTTACAGTTTAGTTAATATTATTTTAAAAAACATATATCTTAATTCAAATCCATTATCAAATCAAAAATATACATCAGAGCAAGTTGTGCGTTTCATTTTTAAATGATTTACGGTGCACTATGTTTAAATAAGTTTGTTTACTTCATTTTCTAAGTTCAAAATGTAAGTAGCACTTAATTTCAGAATTTAAGGTGATAGTTTTGAATTATTCACAGAAGATTCCAAACTTTAAATGAATAAATTCTCAGTCTAATTCCGCTTACAGTCCTCCAACTATTTTGGAATACTTCATAAATATTTCAATTTAAGATTTTATTGGGAAATATTTATGGGGGGATCGAAGAAAGTTTATTTTTGATTGCTATTTATTCTTGACACTAGTTCTATTCCAAAGGGCCCATTTAAAGGCTAATAAATAGAGAGGAGAGTTATAAATGTCAAAATCTGGAATGTTTAAAAATATTTCAGGATTTACGATTTGATAAATATCACGTGGAAACTTTAAAATACCTAAATTTTATCTGATGGTGAAAAGAATTGAAAAGAAGTAAGAGATTTGCTAATGTAAATATAAAGTACGTGTAGTTTTTAAAATACGTAATCATTTAAATTTATAGTACGTGATTACAAAACAATTTTTTTAAATAGATAAACAAAGAAAGATAAGTTTTTGGATTTATGATGCGTTTTTATAATGGTTTTTGTTCTAATCTTGATTAGTTTTATTTTAGAATGCTTTTAGCCAAGCTTTATATTATTCTATAGGAAATAAATTTATCATCGATATTTGTCTTAAAATATAGGAATTTTTTAAAATAATAATCATCGAATAGAATATGCTAAATTATTTTTTTTGTGGAGAATAATAAAAAAATAGCTATATAAAACAAATTAATAAAATGCGTACATGGATATTTTAATGTTAATATTTCACAATAAAAAAAAAGAATAAAAATCTTAGAAATAAAAAAAAATAAGCCAGACTTTATAAATAACAAATGAAATTTATATAAAGAAGTAGAAATAAAGACAAGTAATACGAAATACACCAAAAGGCTGTATTTTTAGAAAATCTGTTCAAATTTGCACATGGCATATCACTGCTGAAGTTAATAGAATGTAATATATAATAGAAGTATTTGAAGCTATTGAGAAGGAGGTTAAACCTTATATTTTTGAAATAAAAAAGGTTTTTTGTGATACTGTGATAAATTTATAATATATATCAATGCCAACGTACAAGATAACTCATCAAGTTGGCAACTCTAATTTTGCATGTTTCGCTCTGATATTACAAACATGTGCTTCGTTTCATTTAGTGTTGACAATAACTTGCAATAGTATATTATTGCAAACCCTCCCTGAAAAATATCGCAACGATTGCCTGGACTGGTCTTATAAGAAGACCTCTTAACAATCAACAGAAGTAAGTAATCAACTTTCCAGGAAGTTGCAAGAACTGCAGGTTTATCAAAATCTGAGAAGTTTACCATTGAAGTGTAATACGATGCAGCTTTAGTAAAGAATTTAACTGAAGATAGCGCCAAAAATAATTTTACAAAAATAAATAAATAAAGAGAAATACATAATGCATGTAAATTACAGTTTTACAAATTGAACAATGAGTATTAACAGTTGTATAATTTTTTCATTGGGGCCTTTTTCACCGCCAGGCAAACAGGGGAGCTGCCTCTTTTTGTTATTACTAAAGGTAAAGATAAATGTATGATAAGAGAGAGAGAGAGAAAGAGAGCATTGGAAATATTTTCACTGTGAGCAGCTCATCATAGAGAATTAGAGATTATATATTTGAAACGGCTGTAGAAATAATGTATCTACTACTAAATATTTAATATAAGCAATGATATTATACTTGTAAAATATAGATACAAATTGTTTTGCTGTTTAATAAAACTTTTTTTGGACTGAAGCATTTACTTAGATCTTGATTATTATCTAGAACAAGGGTCATCAACCTATGGCACGCATGCCAAATTTGGCATGTGGTATAATTTTTGTGGCACTCTACATCTCTCTATGAATTAACCAATTTATGTAAAGTTTGAAGGGGCCGTGGGTAGCCTAGTGGTTAGAGCATCGGACGCCAGACCGGAAGGCCTGGGTTCAATGCCCGATGCCACCAAATACTCGCTGAGTACAAACAGAGAACGTGCTCGTTAAATCCGTGGGTCCGAATGGTGTCGCCATCTATAGCGAGCAAAATTGTGCTGTCACCTTCATGGGCTCAAAGCTTAGGCTAATGACAGACGTATCTCTAGCCCGTTGCCATGATGAATTTCGTGGGCCTCCATCTGACTACGTCAGACAGGTGGCATAAGTAACAACAACAACATGTAAAGTTGATAGTTTTGAAATAGAGCTTTTTGTGTGAACTAAGATACACAGAATTATAGAAAGGAAATTCACGGGAAATTATAAACTCTGGAAGACAACTCTAACACACAATAAATTTTCAGATATTTTAAATTATTGTATGTCATTTGTGGAGAGATTTAACTGTTGGAAGAGAAAAATACATGCGCTCTTTTTTCAGCTACTGTTTGTACATATTTATGGGAACAAAATTTTGCACATGAAAAGCATTTTGAATCTCGGAAGAAGCTTTTTACAACTTCTTTGCGGGTTCAGCTTAACTTTCAGAATCGAATGACATGTAAAATATAAAAAATTATGTCCCCTGATATTAAGAAATAAAATTAGAGGTATATGAACAAAATATTCATATATCAAAGTATTTAACTATATTGTAGGAAAACTTATAAATTTCTGTTTATTTCTTAATAACTAATTTAATCTTATTTTTAATTCAGTTTAAGAAAACACAATGCAAAACATATGTGCAATTTTAGTTTTTGATTTATGTCGACGGAACTGTTATATTTGATGTTTAATCTAATGCCAATAAATATCTTTAAATAATGCATACCTTAAAATCCGGCATATAACGCGCACTTTTTTAACACAAAAAATAAGATCGAAATTTAAAGGTACGCCTTATACGCCGGGTATAAAAATGATAACCTTTAAAGAAAGAGATGAACATAAAAAAGAAATTAAACTTCTACATATATCGAAAAATACTGTTCATCTGAAATAATTCATTGTGAACTTTAAAGAGTTTGTGGTTATAAAAGTATAATATTTTTCTCCAAAACTTAGGATAATATTTGAAAAATTCGCTTCAAAACATAAAAGTTGCGACGGATCTATACGCGACCTTATGATTAATCCTCTTGGGGAACTTTTGGGGCTAGCTTTTGCGTTAATTCACAGCCATCCCTCAAGAAGAAACCTTGATATGTAAACTAGTTTGGCTATATAAAGTCAAGATTTTGTAAATGTAAGACAGAAGGGGCAGGGGAACTGTTGTGGTGATTTGTAGGTGAGATTTATTTCATTATCACAACGTGAGTGAAGGAAGGAGTTTGCTACTATAATAAATTAGTGGATTAAGGTTTAAGAATCTAAGATTGAATTAGATTAAAATTAAACAGATCACTTGCGATTGTTTACTTAGAATAGATTGCTCTCTTTGTTTATCACTCTTAGGGTTTCACTTGTGGTTCATTAGTGTGTTTGAGTAGTAATAAAATAATAATTATTGTGGAAGTTTCTGATGATGATTTGTCCCCCCCCCTCACACCCTTAGGTAGACAAGACGGTGAAGGAGCGACTTTAAGTAGGTCGCGCTCACAAAGTATTGCACACATACATTTCAGGTATCTTCAAAAAAAAAAAGGGGGGGGGGCTTTTTGGGGAATATACCTAAACATTAAAAAATCCAGCTTCAAAATATAAATGAGAGTTATACACCGGTGCGCGTAATACGCCGAACTTTACGGTAACCAATAAGCAATGAAACTCTGAATCTGTATCCTTGACCCGTATTTAATTTCTTCAAGTATTTTTTGCTGAGCGGCACCAATAATACTATTGGTAGATTGGTTCGCCGCACCACAGCAAGAAGGTTGCCGACCCCTAATCTAGAAAGTTAAGACCCTAATCCGTCGTGTCCGGACTTACGCTTCGAAGACCTGGATTAAGACCATGGAGGAGAAACTGATTTTGGATGCTTTCGATAGCAAAGCACGGAGAAGTGTTTTCGGAGGAATTTCGGAGAATAGTATCTGGTGTAGAAGATGTAACAGATGTTGTTCATTGCCATACCATAGTTCGCTTCAATTAGACTGGATATCTTCATGTATTGAAGTATGATGTACTAAATATTGGAATCATTCATTTTAGACATCTATTCTTAAATATCAAGAACAGTTTAAGAACAATTGAGTTTTTCGAAGCGTTGGGGGGTAATTATTACGCTTTTGAAAAGAAGTCTAAAGATGTTTTTACCAAAATCAATCAATCATAATTCAAAAAATCTTTATGTATGCTATTGTGATCCCTGTAATTATACGTAACAGAAAGAGGTTTTATATAGCTCAATATGATTCTCATTTCTTTAAATTTCAGAAATTTTTTACCAGTTTTTTTTATTTACATTTTTAAGAACAGAAAAAATTGGCATACGGTTCCTTTTTAGTTCTTAAGATTTTTATAGCGTTTTAAACTACTAATTTGTAGCAAACACTTACGGACGATAGTTATAATGATTTTAGAAGCTTGATTTAAGAATAAATTAAATGTTAAGTATTATATATCATTTGAAAGTTATTATTACATAAAAATAAATTTGTTAAATCACTAGTCGGGAAAATGTTACGAAATAGATTTTACATTTTAAATATTTTCAAAAACGTATGTATATGGATATATATTATATTTGTTATTCCTTAATTTATGTATTATATGTATGCTTTTTATTTATATTTACTGCAACTTCAAACTGTAGATAGTAGCTCATTATACTTTTTCTAATGCAAAAGTTACGTAAAATATATACAAAGGGATAATATAGTATGTGTATTTAGAACTATAACAATCGTACCTTATACAATTTGCTGTAATAAAAATTTCAAAAGTAAAACAATGCAAAAAAGCAATTGCATTACATTTACATAGAAAGTAATTAGTATCTACAATATGATTAACATTTTTGTGTTGTATTTGCCAAGAAACTGGAACTAAAATACTTCCACAAATAAAAGAGTATTTTCTGATGATTTTTAATGAACCTAAAAATGTCTCTGTATACACAGAAAGAATTATTATTTAAGAGTTTTCTTATTTGTAAAGTTATTTATTGAGTCATTTTACTGTAAATTCTTCTGAAACAAATAGCAGATATGATAACTGAAAAATAAGGATCTGATTCTTAAATTATTTCAATGCTTATGCAAAAGCACAAGTTTGATTGCAAGACTTTTAGATTTAAACTATTTCGATTGAAGCAACCGTTCTATGGCTGATTGCAAAGCTACTCAACACCTTTTGGTACTATTTTACAAGACTTCCCAAGCTTGCAAAAACTGTGACAACATTTATATATGTCAAAGATCTTACTCGTACACCGATACATTTCTCACTTCTTTAATGGCTGAAACTTCTGAAAACTCTAAAAGGCTTTCAACTGCACCATATTTTAGAATTTTTACCCATCATGAAGAGAGTTATGTTATGTGCTGGGATTCTCACGCTATTCATTTGGAGAGCGTTTTATCTGAGCGAATACACATTTCAGTTTTTAGTATAAAAGTAAATAACTTGGAAATATATACAAATTAAAGCAGTTGAAAGTAGTTAGTTATAAAGAAATTTATTTAAAAACAATTCATACATATATGAATCAAAATGTACCATTTCATAAAAACTGAAAAAAAAAACCGCATTTAAATTGGATATGTTTAGTTATTTCTATATAAAAAACTATATTTTAAATGAATCTTGATATTGGAAGGTGTAAAATGCTTTAAATGTCTTACAGAGTAGGATATATTTTTTTGAATTTTTATTTTACAAACTTTATTCTGTAAATAATTATTGAAAAAATACGTTGCACAAAATGTTTTAAATGTATTTAAACTATTCCAAAATGTATTTGTTATTCTGTTCTGATTTTGATTTAGAATGAATTTGATATTTATAGGAATATTAAACGTTTTAAGGCTACGTCTTCCGATTATAAGGTACAATTTTTTTAAAAAAAAATTCTTATAGGAAATGATCAATATATACCATTTTTAAATCTCAAAAGACTACATATGGTGAAACTATTTTTCAGAAATATTATTTTCACTTATAAAAACATCTATATTTGCACATGTCTATGTTGTAAGTTAATTTCGCTTACCTAAGCTCACCTTCCATTCCTACAAACGACACACGACAACGTCTCATCTCTCATCAGTTGCCTTTGGAAGTCAGTGACGAGTACATCACAGTGTGAGTAAAAATCAGATTATTTCCACTTTAGAAGAATTTTTTGCGAGCTGAACGGTAAGCAGCTCAGGAGGAAAGCAAATTTCTATTTCACTTAAAATGAAGATGAAGTTTCTTAAAGCTGTTGATCAAAATTTTGGTATTGCTAAATTTTGTATTAAGTTTTATTAATTTCATGTGAGTGCTTTTGTTTCATTATTTTTTATTAAATACATGTATATATATATATATATATGTAAATGAAATGTATTTTAATAAGTTTAATTTTGTTGAATATATGCTTCTTTTTTTTCAATATCCCGTAGCACTAAATTCTTTTTACGCGAAGAAATATTTCCGTCCCCCTCAGTTTCATGTTAAACGATTTTCACTGTACCAATATAAAGAGCTAAATAAGAAAATATTAATATATATAAAGAACTAAACAAATTAATAGAAACCGCATTTAAGTCTAACAAGAACACATGTTAGGAGTTAAACTTTTACATTATACAATCAAAATGTACAAGCTCTCTCGCAATCTCGCCTTACAACAAATCCCAGAGTTTCAATTATCTCTTCTGTGTCATCATACCAAATTAAACCAACATTCCAACAAGTAGAGAGAATATATTCCTACCTCCTATCAACAACTGTGCAATTCCTTGCGCAGAGTCTCTATCATTACCGGCGAAACATTGATACAGGCCATGGTCCTCTCTTCTGACCGATGTCACCATCAGCTGGTTTCTGGCAATTATCCTTAGTCGCCCGCCATCCGTGAGGAATTTGGCGTTCTTGACCCATCTCACGTTGGACACTGGATAGCCACGAATGCTGCAGTTGAAAGTGACCACTTCTCCAATGTCGGCCAACCGTTCATGGGGGTAAATGGAAACGGTCAGTTTTACTGAAATTAATAGAAATAGTTAAAGGTTAGGTTGGCCTGTATAAAAAGAAAACAGGTAATTGTCATAAACTCTACGAATAATTTAAAAAAATAGCTTTCTGTAATGAATTTTGCAATAAAGGTTTCACAAAATAACGCTAAATCAATTTGAGATGTTAAGGCGTAATAGATCTATTTTTTACATTGAAAAAAATTGGAATTATCAATCTTAAGGATTACGAAATTAGTTTCGATTGTGTGTGTGGGTGGGTGGTGGTCAGGTTATACATCTTCATACAAAATTATTCTTTCATAACACCTTTTCTAAGAGCTGGATTGTAAGTGTTGAAATTTAGGAAATAATTTATTTTAGGGAGAGAGTTATAGTTGTTTTGACTAAATTAGTTCCTGATTTTAAAAATTCTATGAATAATATTATTTTTTATTTAAATAAATTTTAATCTTTGTTTTCATAATTAGTTTTAGGACAAAATAAAAGACATATTTTAGAATCATTGATGTTTACCCCCAGTTCTGAAAATTTAATCAAAACCCAACCTATAAGGCAATTAATGTATTCGACTACTCTAAAATTGTGAATTTTGCCAAAAACTGCAAATTTTTTTTATGATTTTATTTTATAGCCCATCGTATTAGCTTTATAAAAATACCAAGTGTATTATTGTCCATTCACTAGAGAAAAAACTACAAGTGTTTTAATAAGAGCAGATGTCTTTACTTTAAGCAAGATGTCATCCTTTAAAACGCGTTTTACTTGAAATGTGTTTTTTTTAAAAAAAAATACTCAAACGGGGACAACGATTGCTGAAAAAGTTTTAAAAATAATTAACTGAAATTTTTTGTGTATTTTCTGTGTTTAACCTGTTGTTTTAACCTTCATATTTATCAATCACTGTTTTATTCCAAAATTTACAGTCCCTTTTAGCAATTTCAGGTAATAACCAAGATAAAGTGTGCTCTATAGCTTTTGTAAAAATTAAAATATCTCTTATCCTGAAGATCATTACAAAAATGAAAAATGTAGCAACCCATCAGAATTAAAAAAAAAATGTTTCTTAAAATGAGCTAAAAAAAATCTAAAACCCACAAAAAGCTCTACACTTCCATTTTCAAAAAAAATGTAGTCGAATACCTTAATACATTATTTAAATTAGTAATCAGGCAAATATTGTACCATATATTAAGGCGTATTACGCGCATCTATATTTTTAAACTGCACTTTTTTATACTTCAGTAGGTTTGCCGTATAATATGCTTCCTTACCCTTTTGTTTTACAAAAAAAATCCTTAAGTATACATTTGCTATGTTCTTATCTTTTGAAGTCCTTTATTCGACGAGCATCCCAGGCTTTTGTAAACAATTATTTACTTCTAAAACTATAATTCTAAAGAAGCAAAATAAGATGGTAGGGGGGGGCACAAATTTTTCGGCATTTCATTGGTGAAAGTTTATAAGGTATGTCAATTCTTTTAAACGCGGACAGAATTCAGATATATGTGACAATCTAATTTTTTTATGTTCATGGTTTCTTTATTTTTAAAGCTATATTTTCTTATATCGCTGACGTTTAACGTGCAACTTATCTAACTCTTATCTTATTTTTTTGTGTTAAAAAAACGCGTTATATACCGGAATATACGGTAATTATAATATTTTACTGATACATACACTTATTTTGTAGAGGATAATGGATATTTATATTTATTTATTTTGCTTTATGTAAGCCCTAACATTAATTTCTCGAACTTATTTTTACTATTTAAAATTAAAGAACTTTTACGCAATATATTCGTTTTTAATGTTACCATAATTTTTTGTTACGAATTTATATTGCAATACTAAGTTAGTGATTTTTGAACGATCAGAAGATATTTTTTTGATTTTGTGTGATGGATTTAAGAAAATCTTAAATGTTTTATCACATTCTAATTCTGAAATCATTTTTTTTATCTAATCATTGCCAAATGAAATAAATGTGGACTTTCTTTTTAGGTTAACAACCTGGAACAGTAAATTTCAAAGTAAGATTTTCATAGGAATCGCATAAATTTAGAATAACGTATTTTTTCCTTCAAGATATTGTAATCAGAATTATTTATTTCTATGATATACACATACAAATTCATAATGTTACGACGTTTTGAAAAAAATAAAAACGTCCGCTAAAAAGACAAGAAATTTTTATTTATTTTTAATGTACTTCTTTTACAAATGTAATGCATGATTGGATTCATATAATTTGTAAAAAAAAGCGTGCAATGTAGCTCAATTAAACGAAACACAAATAACGAATTAATCGAAGAGAAATTAAAATGAAACTCATAATTCTATTTAAATCAAATAATATTTAAAAATAATTTACTAACATTGACTCAGAAATATGAATGAATATGTGTGTTTATAACATTTTCTAGAAAATAAATATATTTTTTGTGTAACTTAAACAAAACAATTTCATACTTGGAGCAATAGTATATTTATTGTTTGATAGAGTAGAACTTTTTTGATGAGGAGAGTAATTATCATTCACTGATGAATTATTTATATTCGAATATCTTTTTTATTTTAATTAAAGTAAACGAGTTTTAAATTATCTTTGAAAGTTTTAAATTATTATAAAATATTAAAATGCATATTCTAGAAACAGTGATCAAATAGTATTATGCATTCATTATATAAGTCTTCGAATTAGTATTTCTTTCTTATTTGGAGATTTCTACATTCTTGTATTCTTAAAAACCTTTCGAATTTTTTTACTAAAAATTATATTGATGCTGTTGGCAAAATTATTATCTGTAAGCAGCATTAATATAATGTATTAATAACCAAAGAATACAACATATTTAAGAGCAGCTGTTTAAAAGGGAATGTTATAAATTATTTTATTTGCTTTAAGAAATTATCTTTAAAGTACTTTTATGACAGATATTTTGAAATACTTAACGATTAAACCCACCAAAAATTAGTTTTCAAATGTGTAGCATGCTATTGTAAAAATATAAATGTTGTGTGAATACAAATGTTGAAAGTTTGTCTTATTTTGCGAAAAAAAGTAAATTTTAATATATATGTAATTTGATAAAATATCATTACACTAGAAAGTTCATTGCTTATAAACATTCTGAACAAAAATTCTGTATATATATATTTAAAGTTTTATTTAAAATTATATTAAAACTTTGAAAAACAAAAATTTGTGTTACGAATTTAAATAATATTTGTAGAATTAAGAATATTCATGATAAGCAAATAATCACAATAATACTATAATACTTTACATTTGTCGGTTTGTCGCGTCTTTGTTTCGATGGTTCAGTGATTTAAATATGGTGCTAATAATCAATTCTAAATAGAATAAACTTCTTTTTTAATTAGAACTAGGATGAAACAAACAAGAACATACATTTTGCACGAAAGAACATTGGGAAAAAAATGTAATCTAAACTCTAAATCAATAAATAAATGCAACAAATTTTTCTCCTATGTGTCAAAAACGTAATAAGATTCTTTACACAAATGATACCAAGTTTTGTAAAAGAACTTATAATGCCAAACGATTGAAGATCAGTTAAGAAAATAAGCAGTACGAAAAATTATAGCTGTATAAATTATTTAATCAAAGTGGATGAAAATAGTATGAAAAAAAAACCTAAACGAGCCTTACAGTATGATGTGTAACATTTGTGGTAAATGCGCAATAGTGACTTTAATCCTGAACAAAATTAATCGCGTATGATTTACCACTTTATTTAGTTCAACCTAGTTACAAAATTTAAAGATTTTAGACATTTTTCTGAATGATATTTATGTATATATAATAAAGGTTAGCTAGTATCTATTTACTTGTAATTATTTTTCTTTTATCTACTTGTATCTTGTGTGTATTTTACTTCTAGTATTTATTTTTACTGACATTAATGAAACTAATTAATTTTATGGCAATTGCACCTGTGCTAATATTTATTTGATTCTAAAATACAGTTTTCCACAAAATTCCTGAAATTCGTTCATACCCTTCATTGTATTATTACCTACTATAAATTTTAAAAAAGATTTCTCTGAAAGTTTTTATTTCTATTACATTTCGCTATGTTTAAAATGCATTCGCACTATAATACCTTAACAATTTAATATAATTAATTAAATTTGATTGGCAGAAATGTATTTATCCTTGTAATTCGGTAATCGAATCTGTTCTAAATGGGAGGAAAAAAATGTGTCCGCTCAGACCACGAAATGCTATGTGTCCACTCGAACCACGTCCGCTGTATATAGCCACGCCACCTATATAAATATATCCTCAGATTTCACACACAATGAGCCCTGAGACTTTGACATTTGAGCGTAAGAATCACAAGTTTATTCTGGATGAAGTCTAATAAGACTTGCTGGTATGTGCAGAAGGCTAGCGACTTAATTGCTACTAGAGTTGGACCTCGATGCGAGGGTAGCGAAGAGATACCACCAAGCGCACTGATTGGTCAAATCAAACAGCGCGCGCTTCCCCGACTTCCTGTTACGCATTTCCGTCCCTTTTCACGAAATCACTCCAACAAATATCCAGCAACCGAGAGTAAAGATGTTACACATCAAAAAAGGAAAAACAATTTCAAATGTTAATAGATACTTGAAGCATACATTAAAAATAACATTTTTCATCCTTAAATGTTACATATTTTGATTTTATTCGAATATTCAAATCTAAATCAGCTGCATAGTTTCTTTTTTACATATAGCAACCTTCTCGAATCCAGATAGGGCTTAAGAGCCATAGTAGGCTGCCAAATAGTACGAGTTATCGCTGTTTCCAATAGCTTTTTTCCATACTTTTAAATGAATATAAAAAATATAATTTTTATCAGCACGGAATTAAAATGAACAGCTGTCAAACTTGAAGTGAGTTATAACAATGATGAAATAAAAGAAAATTACGTAACAGTAACTCAAAACATGAAAGATAAAAAAATAAATTGTTTAGTTTTGTTAAGATTGATTAATACTATATGATGCAAACCTATGCCACTGTCTTTATTTTGGTTATTTTATTTCCTTTTAACATTTATTTTGTAATGGTATGCCGAAATGAAAACTGAAGGCAGATCACGTAGACACCTGCGTTTTAAGCTGACGATTCATTGGAGAATAACATTTTCAATTTATTTACTTATGCGATCTTTTTTAAAGCTTGATACTTTAACTAGAACACTTGTTTTATTCCACGAGAGAGGTGATAATTACGTTGTGTTTTGTGCTTTTTTTCAGATTATAAACTAATTAATCAGTGTAAACAAACAAAGCTTTTCATTGCCTTTCATACAATTCACGGTGAAAGCACCTCCTAATGTATTCAATTATTTCTTAATGTCTTATAAATATTTATAGATAACTAAATATATTTTTTTTATATATTCTTAAGTGATTTTTTTTAAATACAATACAAGAGAAAGCGTCGCAATCGTGTTATATTTAACGGGACTCAAACTGAATATTAAAGAACATTTGGGCTAACTTATTTACAATAGATGCTTAGAAACTCATCAAGCAATAGTTACAATGCAAATCATGTTGACTTGAATAATAAATTTATTGCTTCTATAAAAACATGTGGGCTCGGCATGTTATCCTCAAAAACAATTGAATCAGGTTTATATGATCCTGTTGATGCGACGTTATTTTATTTATTAACTTTGATTCGTAAAGTTCACATCATGCTTAATTTAAGATTAACTTCCTAGATTAATCATTTCCGTATTATTAATAATTTAAGAATTCACTGAATGATAAAATGAAAATACGTTTCTTAACTTAAAGAAATTATTTTTATTAAACAATTAAGTTTGACACTAAAAAAATACAGAAAATAACTACTTATTGGAAAGACCGGAGAGAATGAGTCGGTTTCATCCAAGGGTCGCTAACGAGCCTTTAGTCCGTCTAAAATATCAGCAACATTGGGGGGGGGGACTTCAAAATCTACCAGGTTTTCGAATGCGGCTCCTTATAAACTCCGGCGCATCACACCAATATCAATGCGCGGAAACTTTCTTTCTGATTTATTTGAATTTCCTATATGGAGGAGACTCAACGCGTAGTAATACCCAACATACTTTATGGGTCGAACACCCCCGAGAGTGTCTTGGCGCACCCCACTTTAAGGAATGTGTTGACATCCGGCCAACAGGTAAAAGTGCAAAATTCGTATATTGTGCTGCTGGAACTAAGTGTCACTATCTACTTGCAAAAGCAATCAGATTCATCTCCATAAAACTTGAAAAAGAAATAATAGAATTAAATTTTATACATAAGTTTTCTGCTTCTATTTATTTAAGGTTTCAAATATTTCCTTTTATCAGTAACATACACAATATATATATAAAGAGAGAGAGAGAGAAAGAGAGAGCCCAAAACTCAATCTTATGTATACCGTAGGAAGGCTGAATTTGTGAAAATCCTGGTTATCGAGATTGAATAAGTACGAGTGTTTCCTCAGAAAATATTGTAATGCACGTGTATGTATTATTTTCTGGAGAGTATAAGAAAAAAGAAACCAAATATCCTCAGACGCAATTAGAATAATGCTTCATAAAGGCAAAAAGCTGTCTATAATGAAAATAAAGTAGTTGACTTGCAAATACTGGCTACTATTTTTTTAAGCCGGGAGGAGTCTCGCACCCAATACTAACGCTAATGGTTGTTCGGGGTGACGGAGTCACCCCAATTCTTTTTTTATGATTATTATTATTATGTTCAATGACAATCAAATTTCCAATAAATAATTTAATCCCTGTTTCTAAGCCCTTAACCCAAAGGGGTGGTTAAAAAGGGGCTTAGCCTTCCAGTACCATGAAAATACTTAACTCAGAAATATTGTTACAGTGGAAAAGCACGATATATTTTCTTTTGACAAAAGGAAACATATTTGAAAGTGTGACTAATAATTTACTCTTTTATCACCATGAAACGTTTTGATTGTAATACCACTTAAAAATTAATCTGTGTAGAGTAAAAAATCTTGAGTGTATAAAAAAACACTTCAATAATTTTTTTTTCTAAATGACTGTGTGAAAAATTATCAATTTCCCTTAGAAATTTTTTTGAAAAAAAATTACAAAATAATCATCATATTTTTTTATTTTATTATTAAATACAAGGATTCGAAACAGAACAAAACTATAGAAGTTTTAAGTAAAATTAATTTTAATGTTAGTTTACTATCCCGAGTTATCTTGGGCAGATGAAAAAAAAAAGTTAAATATTAGTCTTTGTATGGTAGTTTTTGAAACAAGGTACAACACAAAGTGATACCTGACATTCTGTAAACTAGTATCCCCGGTCTCCTTTCCTTTCTGGCTTTCCTCTTTACTGGATCACAGATTATACTGTCTCGTTGGATTAGATTTTTTTTCAGTAGCAGGAATAACATCTGGAAAATGCCCAGAGGTTAACCTGAGTGGTAAAGGACTAATGCTGGGTCTTCCTGATGCGGCAAAAAACTCATCCCGAAGATTTTCTGAAATTATTTTTTCAATCAGATCTGATGTAAATTGTTTGGGTGATCGTGAACTTCCTGATTTGCAGTACACATTGTAGGCTACATACAAAAGAATCCCTTCCACTATTTTCAATCTCCACCATAATCACTCTCTGAAAAATAATCGATTTCGCTATCTTGCATCATCACCATTATTTTACTTTTTTGAACGGATCTATCCTTCTTTAGACATTACTAATCCACAAGCTGACGTGTACTATACAATAGTGAAAACACATGACTTGTCCCGCCAAAAGATCCACGAAACCAACAAAACTTTGCAAACTACCAATCTAAGCTGAATATTTCCTGTTATTTCCTCAAGGTCAAAAAATCGGGATAAGCAAATAGTACTGACAAATTCTCCTTCATCCGAGTTTCCACGAGATATTAATTAGCTGCAATATGTAAGAAACCGAGATAACTCGGGATAATCAGGCAAATATCTCTCCCGCCCTCATAAAAACTAACAGGGTACATACAATCTGGAGATTTGAAAGTAAACTTTGAGCTGTAGTTGGCGAGGGAAGTTCCCATGTGTATAATAATTACATATGTCCAAAATGTGCAATAACACTTAGAGTTAAGCTGGAAGACCCCCCTCCCCTTTTTCCTAAAGATTTATTCCAACAAACTGAGAGAACACAGTGACATTATATAAAATCTAGGGTGGTATATTTTACAGTAATTTGCTTAAGAAAAACATATTTTTGTAGCATAAATAAATAACGAGTTTTTTTAATCCTTAAATAATAAGAATCCCAAACATCAAAAATGCCATTCCTAAATGCATCTAAAACGAATAAATAATTTTAGGGTAATTTTTCATGTTATTTTTATGATATAGAAACTGTGTATAACTTAGAAATATCTGGAAATAATAAAGTAATTTTCGAATTTTTTTATTTAATATCTAACAAGATATCAATCATTGGCATGGCCAAGTAATTTTAGCGCGTTTTTCACATGTTGTATTTTACAATAATGCATCTAATGAACTTTTTACTAACACAAAATTAGTGTAATGTACCTCTCCTCTAAATGTACTACTATTGAGCTGAAAAGAAATAATGACACAAATCTGTATCAGCACTATAAAAACGCAAAAAAAAAAAAAAAAAAAAAAAAAAAATTACTGAAGCTACAAAAGCTCGGACAAGGTGACTTAACTCCTTGTCTAGGTATAAAACTCGCTTCTATGTATTTATTCTTTTAAGTTTAACAAGGAAAAGTATATACAATTAATAATAACTTAACTACTACATTACTTAAAGTTTATTTTAAAAAGTAAAATCAGAGCCTTTTATACTTGTTTTCTGAACTTTTTTTGTGAAGATTTTCTCCAAAATCCAGGTAGATTTTTTTTAAAAATACTTTTTGCAAACAATAAATTTACTATAGGTAAAATTTGAGAAAATTTTGCTATAAACTAGCGAAATTCTGGAAAATTTGTAGGAAAATTCGGGGAAACTATGGGAAAATTTAAATACGATTCGGCTCATCTAGGGCACAAATGCGACCAAATGCCGAAAACCCGAGGTCAATTGGTTGCTTATTGGTTGAGAAAAAGGTACGACAAAATATGGAACGAAGACGAAGACGAAATTTGCGTCTTAATAGCGCTTTTGTTTACGTGAAAAACGCGCTAAAAAGTATAAAAATATATGTACATTTATATACAAAAAATATTCCGAGCTTCCGATTTTAATTTAAATTCTTTAAATACGAGATTGATCCAACGGGGCATTTCAAATGAAATGTGTTAATGAACACATAGTTTTAGTTGAGAGCAATTAATTTATGCAGGATAATTTACATTGGAAAAAGCACCAAATTAAAAATTCAATAAGTCCCATCTTTTGATAAAGTCTTTTTTTTGATTATTTAAATTGCTGTATTTCTGTAAAATAGACAAAGCAATTAAAAATTGCAACGTTTATAAGACACATAAAAATTATTTCAAAAAATAATAATGTTATACTTGAGAAACTCTATTGAAAAATATTAAATAAAAATTATACATCTTAAGTTTCGTAACTTTAAACATACTTCCCAAAGTTGAAGTCAAAACAATTCAATTCAAACAATAGCAGAGATGAGTTCGAAGTGATAAAATGATTTATCATAATCATACATGACAGTGACGAAACAGAAGGGTTACAGAGGAGTGTTAAAAGCTCAAACAGAAATGTTGAATCCATTATGAGTATTAGTTACCGAAAAAAGCAAATACTTTAGAGGAAATATATTCTTTTAACACCCTTCCCGTAAAGAGTTAAACCTCCTTTCTATCAGTGAAAGTGCGGAAGTGCCATTTGAATTTTTTTAAGACACAATTCTCTACGCTCCGAAAATGAGATCTGTAATTACGTAACCCAACCCTGTTTCTAAACATGTCACGAAAACCATCTATCAAGAAGTTGAATTGTTATGATGTAGACAGCTACAACGTCTTACGACAAAACTTCTGATAGGCTGTGTTCCTTGGATATTTTCTATTTTACCCATTATAGATAATGAAGAATCAAATTTAAATATTATCTTCTAAAATATTTGAAGAGCTTCGCAAAAAAATATGCGATTTGAATTAGACAATTTTTATATTATCACCCACGTGATGAGTAAAAAAAAGTAAAAAAACAATTTTTTACATGAATTGCTTCCTTAACATGCCTAGAATACGGTGGTAAAGTGATTTTTTTTTTAAAATCGAAGTCGTTATAAAAAAGCTAGTGTTAGAAGAGAAGATGTTCGGAGCGCTGTGTTGGCAATCGAAGACTGGGCCTATTGTGTACAGTCGGCATGATACCATTGACCTTTCTATGCAAATAAACGTTCATACAATTTTGTAGAGGTTTAAGAAGAAATATCTATAGTTACTGATTATTTCGTCGAACTTGTTTAAGTTTTCTCCACCAGGCATCGCCAAGTGAGGGTAAGTTAAGATTTTGATTGTTTTTAATCGGACTTTAAACGCGTTTTTCTCAGAGCTGTGTTTTTCAAACTTTCCTCCGTAGTATCTCAATAACGATTTGACCGAAAGACTTAAAATATATAGGATAGACTATGGAAGTATATACGCACCAAATAGACTACGATCATTCCAAAATCAAAATATTTTATTTTTTATATTAAAAACATAACAAAAAACCTATGAAATTCAAACCTTTTGCTTCAGAAGTCCTACCAAAGATCCAATTTTTGATATTTCCAATTGAGTATATTCCATTATGTGCATTTAAACTTTTAGATTAAAACACCGTTAATGTTTTTTTTTATTTTAGATAAGCCAATCAGCTGGAATCATGGAGGCAGTGAGCGTTCATTTTTTCGATGCGGGTGTGTTCAGAGCTCTATAATTCACGTTGTATTAGATATTTTTGGCTAAACATTAGTATGCATACTCTTAAAGTATATATAAATAAATGATAAGAAGACTTTAAGTTCTATCTTTTTTACTGGTCGTCAAAAAAATTCTGCTTAAAAACAGGGCGTCACACAGGTGAACCCTCTTAAGGTTAATTTTTTCTTAGGGACTTACAATCCTGAAATTGAGGGGGATTTAAGATCGTGTCATAGCCTGAATGTCGTGGGTGGGAGAGAGTTCGAGGAAGAAGCAGACACGATAATAAATAACTAATTTATTTAATTTTTAACACTTTACGAAATCTGTAACTTTGTAACATAACTCTGGGAGCAATAAAAAATTATAAACCGTAATCAGATAACTAAATTATGGAAGATATTTATCTTGATTAAAGCTTCCTGTCTGATCCTGCTTGCAGCCCGATAGCTCGTTCAGCTTCAATTCTGATTACTTAACATTTTCCTGACGAATTTTCTGTCAAATATCATTCTTAAGATATACGACCACCAGTCGCTGCTTTCTACAACACTTGGATTTTCTTAACTTTTAAATTGCATACTAAACGACTGACACTTAAATAGTAGTTATATTTTCATAATATCAAGTCATCTCCACGGAAAACGGTTTTTAAACTAAAATCCCAGTTAAAGAATATTTTCCCCAAAAGGATTTCCCCGAAAAGAACCAATTACAACATGAAACATCCATATTTTCATTGACAAACAAACGGGTACAGCGGTGGAATAAAGTTACATCACAAATATGAATAGACAGTCTCGTGCACATTTACGACAGTCACAAAAGAATTAATCTATTACAGGGACTCATCTATTTATAGGGATGATCTACCGGAAGCTATTAAAATCGTATAATTTTTAAAGATTTTTCTGATGTAAGATTGCGTCATCCTGATTTAAAAACACTAAACTTTTAGTTTTTTGAGAAATAAGGTCGTGGTTGGTTTCCGTGAGGTGGATAGACTAAAAATTAAATATCACGCGAAGTCTTTTAGGGTTCAAAACTATTATAAACTAAAATCCTTGAGAGAAAATTTGAGTGAATTATTCAATATACAGTTCGTCCCCGATTTAATGAATTCATCGGGACAAAACGCTTTGTTCGTTATTTCGGAGTCATTCATTATATAGGGATACAAACA
Organism: Trichonephila clavata; assembly: GCA_019973975.1. Lineage (NCBI taxonomy): Eukaryota > Metazoa > Arthropoda > Arachnida > Araneae > Nephilidae > Trichonephila > Trichonephila clavata. The sequence goes on from BMAO01018982.1 coordinate 42,799, forward strand.
AAATACAAATTTTTGTACTTACCATTTGGAAATTTTATATAATCAACTACACAAAAAAAACCCATAAGTTAGGAATCATACACTTGTTATTCAACGGCTAAAAATGCTATTAGTCAATTACTACGCGCCAGTTAATTGATAATTTTAAAATGGTGACTAAAAGATTTTTGATAATCTTTTTGCTTCCAGACTCGAAAGGGTTCTTTTTCGATTTATACAGAGAAGAAAATACTACTTCATTTACATCATGCTTCCTGAGGTATATTTTCAGTTTTCAAAGCAATACAAAACATTAGAAAGTGTAATAGTTTTGATAGGAATTTCATTATCAATTTCTATATCAGAATTATTTTTCAATGCTCCGAAAAATCATCCATTTTCTCAACTTCAGTTGCTCAGACAGGCACTCTGTCATGAAATATAAATGGAACTTTCCGTTTTGGTCAGAAAGGAAATGTCATTTGAAAAAAGAAATCCAATTTCTTCATACATAAACTACTAAAAAAATTTCAGCTGTTGCAAAAATTTCTTAATTCGAGGTTTATTATTCGTTAATGGGGGTGCCTTCATTTTAATCGTAGAAAGAAACTAATTTGTTATATTGCGATATTCGTTAAATAGAAATTCACCAAATTAAGGTCTGACTGTATTTGTTTTGATATTTTATACTTATTGTAAAATCCTGCGTATAATGCGAACTTTTAACATAAAAAGAATAAGATCGAAACTCTTAACGGTGTGCGTTATACGCCGGGTATAAAAACGATGGCTTTATACAGGGGGTGATCAAATGAAAAGGTACGAAACGACACGGTGGGTACAAATATAGACTTTATTCAAAATATACACCATAGGCCTGAGCACAACGATCCCACTGATGAACAAGCCACAGGATTCCTTGTTCCCAGAATTCCTGTGGCTGTGATGAGACCCGGTCCTTCACAGTGTCCTTGAGTACGTCGTCCGAGTTGAAGCGCTTTCCTTTCGGGTGTTTCTTCAGTGGACCAAACACATGGAAATCGCAGGGTGACATGTCCGGACTGTAGGACGGATGGTCCAACGTCTCCCATTGGAACTTGTCCAGTTCCATTTGTGTGACTCTGGAGACGTGTGGACACGCGTTATCATGGAGCAGAACCACACCCTCCGTGAGCAGCCCCGGTCTTTTGTTCTTGATGGACCTGCGTAGGCGTCGGAGTGTCTCACAGTACACATCGGAGTTAATGCTTTTTCTGTGCTCGAGTAATTCTGTGCTCGCATCATTTGGACGCCGCTTTTTATAAGAGCCTTTGCTCTCTCCTGCGCATGCGGGCACCCGCGCATGATCCGATCCCAGTCAGAGTCTCCAATGGCATCCCGAGATGTCTCGCTACATTCTCCCTTGGTGGAATATGCAAATATTTAACTGTTTCATTTTTATGTCGTTTCGTACCTTTTCATTTGATCACCCCTTGTAAATAACAAAATAGATGAGCATGAAAGAACTTAACTTCTATATGTATCGAAACACTGCTTATCTAAAAGAAATGACTTGTTTTATGAACTTAAAATGTTATAGCTCTAGAATTATACTATTTTTTCTGAAGCTTGAAATAATACCTCTAATAAATGACTTCAATACATAAGAACAATGCATACTAATGTTTCAAATTTCTTCGTAAAAGGGGGGGGGGGTGCACGTTATAAGGGGAATATACCTAAAAATTGCCACCCAGCCAGTATGGTGGATATGACCCTAGGCTTGCCACCGAGTGGGGCTCGGGTTCGAATCCCGAATTAGGCATGGATATATCTTCAAGGTGAAGAAATCGGACTGTCGCCTAAAATCGATTCCCATCTCGAATGGAAAGCAGCGTACCCCTTCTGTTTGCTGGGATCACGTTTGTAAATAAAAAAAAACATATCTATACTGTGTGTGTATTGAATGTGTTTCTGTTCTTCTATCTCTTATTCCATATGTACCGCAGGTTTAAACACACGAAAACAACAACAGCCTAAAAATTTAAAAAAAAAATTAAACTTGAAAGTATAGGCGCGGATTATACGCCGGATTTTACGGTAATTATTTCACCCAATTACCAACAAAAGTTCAAACTACAAAAACCAAGAACAATTTTAACTGTTGATGTTACGTTAAAATTTATTTGAAGCCCATTTTAATTGTTACTTTTTAAATCTACGAACATTTGAATTTAAATTTTTGATAATGATACGCAGTTGTTGGTTTTGTAAAAATAATATGCATGCTAGATATTTTACAATCTCTAAGATTCTTACAACTTTAAGTAATTTTAATGTGGATTTATTAAACTACATGGAGCCAAAAAAATAGAACGAATATGAAAAGATTCCTAACCCTGAGGTCTTAATTAAAACTTAAGAAATTTTATTGCTTTTCTCTTTACGGCAGTGTATCAGTTACTGAGTTTACACATTGGATGCTTCTAATTAAGAAATATTATTGATGACTTAATTTTTGTTGTTTAAATTAGAAATATTTTTTAATAAAAGCAATTCTTGTTTTTCTTGGAAATTAAATGTCTTAGGTTGTTAATAATTATCTGTTTAAAACAGAAATTCTTCTATTTTTCTGAAAAAGGATTTATTTTTGAAGAAAGTATTATGCAATTTACTTTACGGTTCGGAAAAATAAGAATCTTTAAAGAGATTAAATTTAATTGGAGGAATATTAATAAAGCTGTAATCTTTGAAAAAATATTTAATTTTATTAAAAGACGTCTCTAATATATATTATAGCAAAACCTTGTTAAAAATTTGATTTAAGTGAAAGAAAATATATGTAATAAAATGTAATGTAAACTAAACGTATCCATTTATTTTCAAAAACTAAAAAAGTTATTTAATAGAAGTGTTCTCCCAAAGAAAATATATAAAGAAAATGTTTATTATCATTTATAAAGGAATTTTAAACCAACACAACTTTAAATTTTCGTAAATTTTTTAAGCAAGTTTCATTATTTACAGGAATTTGTTCATTTTGTAAGAGGAATAATATTTGAGAAAAATCTCAAATGAAATTTAAATATTTGAATAAGAAATACTTAATAAACAGTTTTGTGGAGGTGGAGATAGGTGGTGTCGCCATCTATCGTTAAGAAGTCCAACCTGTCTCACAGGCAATGGCAACTTTCATTCCTTCCCTGCGGGAAGGACACGACAACAACAACAACAATAAACAGTTAAAAAATCATATTGAGCAATAATAATCATTTAGTTCGAATTAAAATTTCTTTAAAAGTTTATTTCGTAAAAAAAGTAGTAAAAGATTAGGTTTATGTAAGATATATATATATATATTAGCAAAATAGACAAAATGTATGTTAAAATATATTAACTTTTTTAAAGATAATAATATAGGGAGTTGAAGTATATTTGTTTATTATTATTCGTTTCATGTGATGTAAATACTTTATTTTAATACACATCCGATAAAATATTTTACAGTTTAAAGTAAAAGAGGATGTGTTAATTTTTCTTCTTATTTTATTAGATATTTATTCATGAGATTTTGTTAGATATTATTAATACTTCAGTGGTATTGTAAGAACTTTATTCATTTTTTTATATTATGTATAGTTCTGAAAGAAATGTAGAAAATATTACATGAGAAATATAGCATGAAATACGTGAATTAAACTCAATGTATATTTTTCTTCTAAAAGTAAAATGTATCTTTTCTTTTTGTTTTAAATCTTCAATTTTTTTTTGCTTCCCACAAGCAAACTAATCTTGATATTAATAAGTTTTAAGCATTTTTAGCTCATTAGAATACATTTTAGGAAAACGATGTTTAAGATTTAAAGAAAAAAAAATACTTTCCTCAATTTTAATTTAGAATATAATTAAGTATTAATAATATAAGATATTATATATATTAAACCTAACTTTTTCTTCAAAGAATAAATTTAAAAAAAAATTTAAAAAATACCCAGGAAAGATTTAATGAATGTAAATGTATGGATTATCATTTTTCCAAATAAAAAAAATTTAACTTGCAGAATTTTTCTCTTTTACAATGGCTTAATTTCTTAAAAAATATCTCTTGTTCTTTTACAATAGTTTATGTCTTAATTATTTCAAATGGGTTTAATTTAAGAAGTTAAGGAAAAAAATAAATTGTGTTTAACAATTGAAAGTGCAATACTATACAAACTTTCTTACAGTGTATCATTCTACAAAAAATTGTAATACAAAACTTTAATAAGTTTTCGCTGAATTTCACTTTGAAATTGAAATTTTTATGTTTTATTCTTCTTTTACTAACAATACACAACTTCTGGAGATAAAAATGGAAAACAACATTCCATTTTTCTCGTATGTAAGATTTATTAAATCAGATTTTAAAAAAAAATTGGCAAAGGCTACGAAATTGTAATTCGAAACGAAGCTCTTCAGATTCTGTGTATACTTTTTAAACAGACTTGCTTTGATAGAATTTCTTCAAAAACTTTTAAGTGTCGTTTATTCTCTGAAATAGAATAGGAAAAAAAAATATTTCATTTCCTTCATTTATCAAATACTAGAGAAAGTTTGTAAGCGAAGAATAATGATGTGTCCACCGAATTCAATGAGATGGAGTTGAAAAATGCTTCTTTCGAGTTTACGAAAGCAATAGGAAGAAACAGCAAAGAAAATAAACTCTTTAAGTAATAACTTGAAGATATCGGGTTCTCTAAAGGAAAGAGGGGAATCTGATATCCTTTGTACTTTCATAATAGACAAACGGATAGACAATTCTTTCCCCAAAACTAACTTTTAAACATAAGAAGAATAAAATAAAAGTGATTCACACACAACATACAATGATCTAAAAGCAAATAAAAAGTGCGAAAAGGTTAAGAATATATTCTATTAATCTTCAGTTTAAAGCGGATTAAACTTTTCCTTTATAACAATTTCAAACTAGCGAGGTAATTTCGAAGGATTTTTAGTAAGTTTTAGATTGCATATATTGAATTACAACTGTTATTTTTATTGTGGTACTCTGCTTCTGTGCAAATATGTTCATAAATGTATTTAAGGAAATAAATTTTTAATCTGCTTAAATCTATTGAATGATTTTAATTTTTTTTAGCTTTTTACGATATCTGAAGTGAAATTAAAGTATTCGTTATCATGAAAAAAAAAATGGGAATTAAAGATGCATTTTGTAAAATGGTTTGAAGAAACTAAGAACAATTTTCGCTGTTTCAAAAGTTTACCAGATTTTAATTTTAATCTCAAAATAGTTAAAACTCAATAATTGGATACGATTATAAAAGATTCTTATTAGGAATTTTTACAATGAAAATATTTGTAGTATTTCTGAAGACAATAGAATGTTGAATTTGTGTTCGAAAATTGATGGGAAAGTGTGAAAAAAAGACATACAATCTTGTAAACCTAAATTTAATTTGTTGTTAATACTTAACACGTTAATATTAGATGGAAGGAGAAAAATTCTAGAAATACACTTTAGTTTTAATAACCAAATCTTTCGTAAATATTTAAAATGGGCCCATTATAGAATAAACTTTTTTTTTAAATTAAGTTTTGTTTCATTTAGCATTAAGTTACATTGTTTTAATTTCAGCGAGAATTCACTGGTAAATTTATAAATTTTCATAATTATATTGCATTTTAAAAGAATACATATCCCAAAAATTGAAAACTTATCAAATGAATTAAATACAAATATTGGAGAACTGTTCTCATTTCAAAAGTATTTTTCCTTAAGGCACATTATAATGGCACAAATTATATTTCTCGAAATTTAGTATCTTTTTGAGTATACGTCGTGAGTATACGAGTTGAGTATACTTTTTGAACGTCGTTTATACGAACGTTTATTATACGGAGCGTCAAATATTCGGACCAAAGCCCGGATACGTTTTCGAACAGTGCAATGCTCAACAGTTGTTGAGGGATATTTGGGGAATTTTGGCTGTGCGATTTGGTAAACATCTTCACGGAATATTAGATCAGTTTGTTTCCAAGTGAGGATATGTATACGTGCTCTTTTGTTGAGTTTTACTGATGTAGAAACCTGGATGACGTGCAATGCCGAACACAATGGATTTCAAATGCTAAATGATGACGAGATTGGAACTTCCGTGCAAGAAAAATACTACCCTGTCGACGAGGACAACAACAACCAAAGTAGCAAGGATCCATCAAATGCTGACGCGTAACTTGCGTTAGAGACAGCTATGGAGTAGTACGAACAGCAATCAGAGTGCTGTCTTACTCAACTGCTGCTTTAGAGAACCAGAGACCTTCCAGCGAAAACACGAAGGTGTGCAATGATACAGTGAAAATTAAGTGATTATTTTCCACAATATAAAAATAAAATTGCGACATTTTGCACCTACGTTGCTTTTTATTCAAGCACGTTTCCCGTATGTGATGATTTTCAATATCCGTATAGTGTCCGGTTTCATATACTGCATGGATCAAATTCGGTTATCCAAACAATCGCGTATCCGAACGGTCCCGGTCCCAATTGATTCGGATAAACGACGTTCTACTGTAAATAAGGAAGGGCTAAATTTTTTAAAATGCTAATATAGCTTCTAAATGACCACTTCATTAGCCTAAGGTTACGGGTTCGACCCCAGAGTAATCTGGGTCAATCTGGAGTTGATAGATTTTCTGGTTGCGAAAATCATAGCCACACATGTCATATGATTATGTGGCATGTAAAAGATCCCTTAAGTATCAATTTGACTCTGGTACTTACGGCAATATTTAGCACCCGACGAGATTTGGAATTGAATAAAATTCAAACACACTATAATTTTGTAGCAGAAGCCGCCCCTAGATGGCGCCACCAAGGAAATGGCTTCCACTCTTGGGGACTTAAATGTCTGCAAAATTGCGTATCTGTGAAAATTGTTTTTAATTTTTAAAGCGCAAACATTTAATAATTAAACATTTAAAAATATGTTCGATTGAACAGCTTAAAATATACCCAAATTATACCTTAAAAGTGCTTTTATACAATATTTTTTTAAGTTTACCTACTTCTGCATCAATTAAACAGAATATAAAGCATTTTAATTACTACAAATTAATACAAGCGAAAAAAAATAAGCGTAACCAGGGAATTAAAAATCTCCTGGTGGAATTTTTAATACCTTTCTATTTTTGCTTTAATAAAACTATCTTCTATTTAATTCGCTAACATTAAAGTATTTAGCGCAATAAAAAAACCATTTCACTTCAGTAACCTTAAGCCATAACTGTAAGGTTCTGAATAGTTATTTTTTTGTGATATTAAAAAAGCCACCTTAAAATGTGATATTAAAATGACTAAGGAGGAAGTATACAGCATTCTTCTTACAAACAATGCGGTTAGCTAAAAAAAATCCCGCAGAATTCATGAAAACAAAATGTTGCTTTTAAAAATTAATCTTTCTCTCGCACACTGTGAAACTACTGGAGTAATTTGTTGCACCTGCTATTGATTGTACCTCTTGTATCTCTTTTTTCGTAAGAAAGACCATTCATTCTTGCCAGCTAATCCTTTCCACACTGCTACCACGGGATATTCTGGGATATCGTGGTAAATATCTCGTGGAAAGAAAAAATAGGAAAAGTATCACAGGGGTTTATAATGTGTTATGTGACTTAGCTTTTTCTTCTTTGAGCATATGTGTGAGTTAATTTACTCTTCTCTCTCTTCTATGTTAAAACTTAATAAAAAGATTTTTAACTAAGTTCCATACGTCTAGGCTTGCAGTGAAGCTATTTTTAAGAAATACTTTTTGTTAATTATATATTGTGCTGTAACTCTTAAGAACAGCGGTTGTTCCTTATTTAAATTATGTTTTAATTTTGTTGAAGTTTCTAGTTTAATGATTATGGAGTTTGTGTGTATCAGTGGAAAGAGAAGTAATTATTTTCATTCAGTTAATAAGACAGATATTATAAACGGCTCCTTTCTTTTTCTATTATTCTGAATTATTTGATTAACTGCTTGTTACATCCACACTCGTAGCAAATACACTCATGTCCATAAATTAAGGATAATGAAGTTCAGGCAAAGAAAGAGACAGAAGCAAAACAAATTTGACTTATTTGTAAAGTCTATTTATTAAACAAAAGGTAAAGAGCAAAAAAGATGCTATATGTTTGACATAATTAATAAAAATTGCGATTTTTACTCCCTGGAGCAAATTTCAAAAAAGAACCTATTTACAAAAAACAGTATAATATGGTTAGTATGATGGTTAATACGGAGTATGTCTCCCGGACGATGCAATACAGGTCTTACAACGCCTACGCATGCTGAGTATCAAATTATCAATCTGATCTTGGGGAATATTACACAACTCATCAAGCAATGCCCTTCGAAGTTCCGGTAGACAGGTGGGAGGGGGTTGACGGGCTGCAATTCGTCGGCCAAGCATATCCCACATATGCTCTATTGGATTCAAGTCCGGTGAGTATGCTGGCCAATCCATACGGGTGATATCCTCCGATTGAAGGCATTCGTGTACAATGTTTGCACCGTGAGGACGGGCATTGTCATCTATAAACAGAAATTCAGCACCCATGGTGCCCCGAAACAAACGTACATGTTGTTCCGGAATGACATCCCGATAGATGTGGCCTGTCATCGTTACACTGTGAAAATGCAGGTCAATTCTGGAACCAAGAATAATTCCTCCCCAAACGAGCCATCCTGCACCACCGTAACGGTGTCATTCAATGGTGTTCTCTTGGTGGTAACGGGTACCTGGCGCTCTCCATATGAAAGTCTGGCGAGAATCAGACTGCAAACTAAACCTGAACTCGTCGGAAAACATCACGCAAGACCACCGTTGCGGTTTCCACAATGCATGCTCTTTACTCCAGGTTAATCGCAGGCGACAGTGAGTTGCGGTAAGGGGAACACATCTGACTGGCCTACGAGCATATAGACCAATGTGCCCTAAGCGTCTGTATACGGTCTGACTTGAAACTGTCGTACCGGTAGCTGATGCTGTGCTCCGTCTGTTTCTTTTGGCAGTAACTGCCAAATACCAGTCGTCATTCGGCGTTGTAACTCGGGGGCGACCTGTTCTGTAACACCTACTCACATTACCATCATCTTGGAATCGTTGCCAAAGCCTGGAGATGACATTCTGGGCGATTCCAAGTTCCTCGGATACTTCCAGCTGGTACGTCCACATTCCAGTCGTCCGATAATTCTACCACGTAAAATATCATCCAAATGCTTCCTTTGTGCCATAACTATGCGGTTATTGCACTGAAAGGCTTTTAAAGCGCTTGTGAACAATTTTACTTCTTTGCCACCATTCCTTATATACCCCTCTCTTACACCCTCGTCGTTGTGATGTACTATCTGCGCCATCTGGGGGGTTTCCTGTAATTTGCATATTCTTCTTCAAGATGTGTGTGATAATTCTACAGGTGAAATTTTTATTTTAGAGTTCAATTTCTGTGTGATTCTGAATTATCCTTAATTTATGGACATGAGTGTAAATTATAGTTTAAAAAAATAAAATATTATGGTTTGTTGAAATAAAAAGTAGAAAATAGTTCTTAATGTGAGAATAAATGATTTACGAGAAAATTAATGTCATTGTGGTAAAAATGTGGGGTGTTAGTTCTACATTTTTACACTAACTTTGAAATTTTGGAATATAACTAGTATTTTGGGCATTCCACAACAATTGTATAGTCCCAGTTTCTAAATGAAAAAGATCTGCTATCTACAGATGATTAAGGAATGATTCTTGGTTTGCGAGTACAGATACAGCAGTTATCTCAAAAATTATTATTGTAAATAATACAGTACATTTGTATGTATAGATAAAAAAAGGAGACTGAAAATTGTTGAAAGCTAAGAAATGTACCACTGTAGGGTAAATATTATACGTGCCAATTATTGCCATGTAACTATAATGCCTCACCAGAATAAAAACTAGAAAGCATAATTCAGTCAGTCTATAAGTCACCAGCTCTGCAAATGAATAGTTTTGTATTAGCTTAATTGTAATGTTGCTCTGCAATACAATGTAAGGGTCTTAACTAAAATGTAATTAGATCTCAGTTTTACTGGTGGCTGCGGTAGCCATGTGGTCAAGGTATCGGGATCGTGGTAGGCGTGTCATGAGTTCGAGTCTAGTACCATTGAAGACCCGCTGTGTAGGGAAGCGATACCCGTTAAATCTGTCGAGTGCTCAAACATCTTCCCTTTGGTGTGGTAGTTAGGAGCGGACGTGCCAGCTTATGTTTAGTCCTCGTCACTTGACCATGGTTCGAGGGCTTTCGGCGAGATCCGTCTCCAAAAGCCCTTGTGTAGCTGAACAGAGTGACGTTAATATTCTCTCACTCACTCAGTTTTACTAAAATATATTCTTTATTCATTACAAAATATTTCGATATTCTATCAAATAATACACTTAAAGCAGTGAATCTTTAGTAAGTTCCAATGTAAAATACGATAAAAACATGTTAAATAAATCTAATATAGATAGTTTTTTAAACATATTTACATGTAATAACGATAATTTGCCTTCACCCGAAAGTCGCAAACAAAAATGGGCAGAAATAAGAGTGATTAACGAGTAGTCCGAATAAGGAATCTTTTTCGGTTCAGTTCTTCTAATGCATACACGGTGTAGCTGTGAATCGGAAGGTTGGTGGTTCAAACAAACACTCATGCCAAATACACTAGCTTACACCAAAATAGCTATACAGACACCATCGGAATAACTTCAGGAAGGGTCGAAAAAATGTTTAAATCTACAAATGGGAGGACAATCAGTAATGTCTTGGAAAGCCTGTAATCATAGTGAAATTTGCAGTTTTACCTCGAATTTTGCAATGTACAGACTCGGGACGTTATCAAACTATAATCATCCGATAAAGTTTTAGGCTTTATTAGGCGAACTGCCTGAATATATTTCTGCAAGATAACCCCTTCACGACTAACGTCCCGTATTCAAGCCAGCACGAAACACCGACAGTAGCCGAGCGTCCCATATACGAGTCACGCAGTTGGAACGTTATTTAAACTCAAGTTTTTGTCAATAGATGGCATTATATGTCCATAAGGTTTGAGATACATGTAGATCTGACCTTCTCGAAATGAGAGAAATATTACTCACATACACGTGGTTTTTCTTTTATAAACGTAAGGGAATGTTTCCGAATTGAATGCTTTTTGACTGTTCTTCAAATGAACTCGTGGTTCTTGTTTATAGTGAAGATGAGAGATTTATTTTCGCTAGAGCATTTGGTTTGGGTTTGCAGTGTAGATTTTAATGGATAATTATATCTGGTAGACAAATATAATATTTAAAATTTTTTTTTTAAATTTTTATTTTTATGAGGTCGAAGCATCGAAAATATTTAACTGAACATGGAATATCAGAATGATGCAAAATTGATACTAAATTAGAATCTGAGAGTAGTGATAGTGACAAATAATATATTATGTCATTCCGTTAATTGCGAACTTTATGATAATGCTATTTCAGATATATGTATGCCGATTACATCGATTTAGGCTTAACTACACAAAACCCTCCGGCCGTGGCGGTACGCACGCGTTTGCGTCCTTCGTCCCGAAAGGGTTTTAATGCATATACTTAAACTCATGCCTAAAATTAAGTTCACAATTATGTTTTTCGTCATAACTTTCAAATGTGTTCATTAATACTGATCGAATTTGTATATTATATGTTTTGATGAACGGCTAGTACAATATCAACCTTCAGTTTAGGAAAAGATGACGCTTAACTTTATTTTAAATTAACAATTGGATTGAGGCCGTTCAAGCATGTGGGAATTTTACCTCCAGGTTTGTGAATATAACATTGAAACAAACAAGTTAGTCCGTTTGCAATGAGAAGGACTTCTAATGATGGCTTAGGTGATTCCTAGAGACAAATAGTCGGGGTTTGCAGGCTTGTAGCTGGGCAGTCTCAATCAGAGGTAGCTCGACAGTTACAAGTGGCCCAAAATGTGGTCTCCGGATTAGGGAATCAATTTCAAACAAGTGGTGCTGTCCCCAAATAGGTCTGCCAAGGTCACTACAGAACATTGACATCTGCACAGGGGCGCTTTTTGGCACTAAGCGCACGACGATATTCCAGAACAAGGGCTCGTGACCTTGCTGCTGTGTCTTGAGCAAGAATTACCAGGCAAACAGGCTACACCTGCCTTGCAGAAACTGGCCTTTAAGCCTGGCGTCCAGTCTGGTGCATCTCTCTGACTGCAATCATCAGGAAAGGCTGGATATTGTGGAGCTGAAAACATTTGTCTTGGACACCACAAAAAATGAGGTTTTTCTTTTCACTGATGAATCAAAATGTACCAGAAAAGTTTCCCTAGAAGGAAAATAGAGCTCGCTTTCATCCCTCCTACGTAACAAAAATCGACAGATTTGGTAGCAAAGGAACCCTTGTTTGTAGTGGCATAATGTTGGGTAGTTGTGCACCTCTGTACGTTTTCGATGCGGATTCTGTCAATTCACAGCGGTATACGGATGAAATCCTGGAAGCCTATGTGAGAAAAGTTTGGGTGCCTGTACTACCTTTTATGGACGATAATGCGTGGCCACGCAGAACTTACATTGTAGATGAATCTCACGAAGTAGCTGATATTTGCAGTATAGATTGATTCTCGAAATCTCAAATCTGTACAATATTTTTGGAGTGGTCTAGGAAAAGCATTTCTCTCAGGGTAGCTCCCCTCCAAGAACTCCATAAGAGTTAAAAGTCTCACTTTTGGAAAAATTGGCTTTTTTGTCACAAATACTTATCTATACCCTCATAAATAGCATGACAGCTCGTTGTGTGGCTTATACACAAGTTCACAGTGTTCACACTTCACATTAGACAGACTTTTCCGAGTTAAATGCTTTATCTCTGATTCATGATTTCACACTTTTTGATATGACTTGTATCTTATTTCACAATTAAAATCTTTTTCATATTATTATGTTGCTATATTTTTTCTGATATTGTCATATGTCTCTGTGCTAAAATTCGTAGCAACACAGTAAATATATCATCAATTTTAACAGATTTTATGTTGACCTTAATTTTACACGTGAGTGTAAATTCAACAAGGAATGGTTTTTAAAGAAAAGTTAATTTTGTTTTCTATCACCAGGTGGGGAGCTGACTTGAAATTTCATGAAAAATCTTCGGTTTATAACTAAGTTGCAATCGTCACGATAAAAATAAATTATTCTTATTTTCCAGAATTACTGAAAGTATCTACTATAAGAAAATACCACACTTTTTCAGGAATAATTACAGCCACTTGGTTTTTTTCGTTGAAAACAGTAAGTTTGAGTTTTACCAATAAAAATGAAAGAACAGTACCTTATTAATTTACGTGCTGTTTTGGTTTTAGAGAAGCGTTTGATTATAATGTATTTTTTCCTTTAATTTTTACAGTTTTGCTACCTTAATAGTTTATAATATTTTTCCAAGTTATTTAAACCTAATAATCATGGATAGTGAAGTAAAAATTCTATGTGTTTCATTTAAATTAGAGCTTTTATTTATTTCATTACATTTCCAAAAATAATGTTGTTTTATAATTCCTTAAAGGACTGCATGCATGTAAATATAATTTGATTATTTGCGTTTATGAACATATTATGTGGGACTCTTATTATTATAATTATCAATCATAAAATAAAAATTCAAATAATTTAAAATAGAAAAGTGTACTGTAAATTTAGATATCTTTGTCAACTTACATTGTTTAATTTAGATATTGTTTTTCAGAATATTTTAGAAATGTATAGAAAAATTAATAACTAAAAATATAATACCTACCTGATGAAAGTAACTAAATAGCTACAAACATATCAGTATTTTAATTTTATTTACAAATTTTCCTATTTTTAAAAATAAAGATATATAAATGCCTGTTCTTTTTCTTTATATGCCGAATGCTTAAATCCTTTTACACATAAATTTAATTTTTATTTTACCAAGTACATTCAATTTAAGAATACAAGAACTGACTTTTAGCAACAAACTGCTGAAGTTTAAGAAACAAATTGCGTCCAGTTACACGAAAAATACTTCCAAGTCCCGTTCAGACAGAATTTTTGAAAGAAGAATACATTTTTAATCCGCAGTCTAAAGTTCCTTTCGGTACTTTTATAACTCTAAAACCCACCTACGTTTTACTTATTTATTCTGGAGTTGCACTCCAGTGGTCCTAGGTTTCCAAAAAGGCCATGAAAAGAACTTCTCGGAAACCAGGACCAAAAAACACAATACATTTCGAGAAATTTCCTTCCCCGAGTTTTTGGTTTATTTATAAATATTTCTCTTATACGTCTCTCATTTCTGGAGGCCTCTCTTGAAGAATACCTTCTTTTGGGAAAAAGACTCGATTTTTTCTTAAAGCCTCGATGGATTATTTGTTATGCATTGTCATTTTTTGTCCAAGAGATTGAAAAGATACAGAAATATGTTTATGATTTTATTAAAATCAATGTTTTATAAGGTTAAGAGATTTATTTTTGTGTATAGCTTACGGTTTAACATAGATTTGCATCAATTTTATTTCAAGTTCTTGAAAATACTTTTTTAAAAAAAAATAAATATAAAGAAGATTAAAATTCCGCTTGGATTATACTAATAAATTATTTAAAAAGATATTTAAAAAAATAGAGCTTAAAAATGGCCATAAAATACCTTCAAAAAATTATTTAATCTTAAAAAATTGCTGAGAAATGTCAAAACGCGATGGAAAAATCATGTATTTTTTAAGACCTGAAATAAATAATGACTTTTTCCTTGCTTTTTTCCTCTAAACCAAAACTACTAAACCCAAAATGTAAGATGTTTTTGAAAAAAAAATAATAATATTACAACAAATTTAATAATTATGAAATACATACTTCGGCGGGTGACTTATTTTACGCTTATAGTGTCCTGGTGTACTTCTATATCAATTTACTTCTTAAGAACTATACTTAGTATACATTATAAAAACGGTTGATCTATATATATATATATATGTCATGTTTCCGAGATGCATCAAGCCATTTGGTAAAAACGATTTTTATTCAACCAAAACATTTCGGCATCTGATTCTAAGAGAGAAACGGACACGCGTTAAAAATAAGTGAATTTCCACTCAGGCAGATGTTTCTCAAGTACACTTCTTATTGAAGAGATATATTTGAAAATCAAGCATGACAGATATATATACGAAGTAATAAAAATTAATGGTGAGGGATCAAAGTTCTGTTTAGAGTCATCTGTTCTTCAATAAGAAGTGAGTAATCAATTTAATACTGGAAGATGTAGTGGAATATAAGAGTTAAAAGTGGTATATGGATTTAATTTTAAATCTAAAACACACACACACACACACACACTGAGAGAGAGGCCCTCATATATATATTGTTCCATTAAGAATTTCAAATAAATATTCATTTAAAAGCACATCTCTTTTATGGATAGGGCTGGGGGTGTAATCTGGGTCAATTGTTGAGCAACCATGGACCACATGTTTTCTATCGGTGAAAGATCCGGAGAGCGAGCCGGCCAGGGAAGCAATTCAATCTGGTGATTGACGAAGAACCATTGAATAATGCGTGCCACGTGTGGTCGCGCATTATCCTGTTGAAATATGGCTGTGGCCAAGGCCTGAAGGTAAGAAAGGACAACTGGCTCCAACACCTTGGAGATGTAGCGCTGGCTGTTTAAAGTACCGGCAGTGCGTACTAGAAGAGTGCGAGAGTGATATCCAATACCACCCCATACCATAATACCCAGTGCAGGACCAGTGTGGCGGTGCATAACGCAGCTGTTCAGCATCCACTCTCCACGGTGTCTCCAGACTCGAATCCGACATTCGTGGTGTTGCAGACAGATGCGTGACTCGTCAGTAAAGACAACTTTATTCCATTCTGCCACCCACATCCTTCTTTCATCGCACCATTGGCGGCGGAGACGTTTGTGGTTCTGCGTCAAGGGTAGACCAAGCGATGGACGTCTTGCGGACAAACCACTCTGCTGTAAACGGCGTCGAATGGTTAGCGCAGACACTGAATGTTGCGTTACAGACTCAATGTGCTGTGCTATGGTTCGTGATGTGACTGAGTGATCCGTCACTGCCATGCGCACAATTTGCCTGTCCTCACGGGAAGTGGTGCACTGAGGTGAATGCGATTGATCACGTCGGTCCGTCGTACCCTCCTGCATCCAACGGTCACATATCCGCATTACAGTTGTTTGGTTTCGTCCAACATGACTACCGATTTACCTGAAAGATAATCCACAATCTTGGTAGGTCATTATCCTTCCTCTGTCGAACTCGGATACTTGATCAAAAGCTGATCGGTGTTTTCTACGAGACATAACTGATCGTTTCTTGAAAAAACCACAAGAAAAACACAGTTGCCTAACTTGAAATCGTCGAAGTCTCCAAGCCTTAACTAGCGCTTTGAATTGGCGCCACAGGCATGCGTGATGTGTGTCTGCGCTGAAATTCTTATCATTTGCATATCTCACTTCCGCTAATGCATGTTGTAAATTTCATGTTATTTGCGTGCTTCCTTCAGGGTGTTGCATTTACGGTGGCCAGCAGTGTAGATAAAAGGCTTAAGACGCAGAAAGGAGAGGCAGATTGTTTTAGCTTTATGTGATATAACTTTCTCGAATAAAGTTTCACTAAAAATTGTACCACGTGCCACATTTTGCACGTAGGTCGACAAACTCTAGTCCCATTCCAATTTTGTTGGAATTCAATGGATGAATCCGGAAAGTGGCTAACTAAGTACAGCCAACTTTTTTTTACACGGTCTTTTATAACATTATTTTGAAATAACACGGTACACGAATTAAACAATTTTTTTACACAAATTTTGGGTTTTAGAACGAATTTAAAAAAAAAAATTGGGACTCAAGCCCAATTAATGAGGACGATTTGATCCAATTTATGACAGTTTATGATATTAAAGAAGTCGATAATATGACGAAATCGAAGGTGAAGTTAAGCTATTAACCGCCGATTTAATCAGCTAAGGCTTGAAGTTTGCTGCAAGTATTTAACATTTTCTTACTCATGATCCTCACATGAGCACGCAATATAATTTCTACATAACCATAAGTTTTGTGTAGCAGGATATCAAGAAATATAAAAGCACTTGGAGAAACCCGGGAGAAAAAAAACCCCGAGTGCCGTTAATCACGAACTAAATTCTTCATCTGAATCAAAAGCAAACATTTGTGCCAGACATATCGGACACTTCAACTGATATAATAGCATTTTTAAACCAGTTCATAATAAACGTGCACGTTTGTTATCAAGTAGCGATAGGAAGTTGTTATCAGTTTTTTTCCTAATTTCAGTTTGAATTTTAATATGTTGTATCTACTTAAATTTTCACTGCGTACTAAATATTTTAACTTTTTGTAATAAAAATTAATTTTTTATGTTTTATAAATGCACAATGGATTTTTTAAATACTTTTTTACACGTGTTTTGTGGGAAAATGCTTAGATATTTTTCATCTTGCACATTTTTTTAAAGTCATGGAACTTTTTCCTCAAATTTGCGTTATGCCGTATGTATATTTTTATAAGAATTTTTTTGCAGGGTTTTTCTAAGGACCGTATCTACCGTGTAAAAAAAGTGTAAAACTGGTGTACACTATTATCAGAGATTACTTAGAAGTTTTTCAATCTTTTGTATGTGTTAGAAGTATTTAGATTTATTTCAGAAACTTAAAATTTTTTGGTCAAAGGATTCCAGCCCATAAGACATTAAATCCAATTATAATTTTACCAAACTAAACACTCTTTAATCAGAAGCCAATTAAATAGAAGCTCAAATAATATCGAACACCAAAACATGAGCACCTATTTATATTCAAGATGTACAATGATGCTGAAAATAAGCGACACTAGATTTTTGAAACATGTAAAATCTTTTCAGTTTCGAAGACTTGTAAAATGAGTAAACATGTAAATTATCAGAGTAACGTTTTTCTTGCATTCCAGCGTTTTACTAAGAAAATTAAAGATTACATTTAACTCATTAGTAAAATGATGGCCTAGAGTTTCTTGGAAAATGAATAAAAAAGTCAAGGAAATATATTTGATTTCGTTGTAACATAATCTTTTACTGCATGTAATAATTACTCAGTAATTTGCTACCAACCTTAAATAATAATAAGTTTGTAGTTTCTAGAAGCAAGTTTACTAATTAAGAAATAAAGAAGGAATGTTTATCTCTTTTCCAAATCTAGTATGTTAATTATCAGGCTCAAAACTTTAACACAGGAATAATATGTATCGAATTTCCTTTTGAAACTTCAGCTTCAACAAAGTAAGAATAATGCGTCTTAACAAGCATGCAACGAAATATTTTTCAAAGGTAATGCATTAAGATCAACATGATCCGGAAAAAATGTACTGATTAGTTTTGCAGCAAATTGTATTCTTATTCCCGAAACACTGTTTTCTTTATAGATGTCTGAGTCTGATAACATTTTAAAACTTGACTTTTAATTAAGGCTCTGAAAAATTAAACAAGGGCGAGTTAAAACTCTTCTTGCAAATTTTTTGCGTACACTGAACATAATATTAAACGTCGAAAAAGTCGTAAGATATGACGTATATTTTCGAATATAAGCCTGTTCGAGTTAAGGTGAGATGACATTTTTTCTTCAAAAATTCACCCAAAGCTCGTATATAAGTTCTATATTCAAGCCAAATCTGTATATATAAAAATGGATGTTATTATATATGAAATCATTTTATATATACAGCAACACCGTTCCACCGATCACTATGAACATTGACATGCATATGTATTTTTTTGCGGAAAAAGTTTCTGTGCTATATGCTTTGTTGCAGTTCCCCACCAGGGGGCGCTACAAAAAAGCAACTTCTGCTTCAATCAATTATCAAGTTGCCAACATGGTCGCCAAAAATGATGCCAATTTGGCTCTATCTCCAACATTTTACTAGGTTTCTATAGAATCGTCATTATAATGCAAGGAACGGCGTTGCTTACGAATATTACAATTTTAAAATAAAATAAATACAACAGAAAGGAATATTAATGTATTACACATCCGGATATAAATTACTTACTCTTTTTTTAAGCTTTGAATACACAAAATTTGGAACAATGTGTTACTTTTGCTGAGCAAGATACGCGTAGGAAGGAGTTTTTCAAAAATTGACCCACAAGAGAAATACGGGGCCTTATAAATAAAAAAAAATCAGTTTTATCAGCTATTAGAGTATAGAATGGTTAAGATAGCTACATTTTATCACAATTTACAGCTATTTTTAGCTTAGAATAAGAAGTATTTAGATAAAAAATCATTAACGGCAAATTTGAGTATTCAAAAAATATCTGTTTCTGAAACCTTATTTTGTACTTCTGTTTGTGACACTTCAGACGGATCAAGATGTATATCAATACATTTAAAATTACATTATGTCCAAGACATATTTATTTATTCTGTTTTTCTTAACATATAAAATTTTGCTAAAAGTTTTTTTAAAAAAAATATTTTTTTAAAAATTAAGAGCTGGTACATGTTGTTTATTTAATAATCAGACCTTTCAAGCCTACTTATGTCCTTTAAAACAATAAAATTCTTCTGCAAAATTTTTTTAGAAAACTTGATCTCCAAACGTAGTTTATGTGAATTCGTTTTTCTTGTAGAATCAAATTTTCTTAAAAGCTTAAGGAATAAAATTTTTTGCTCATAACCGAAGGAAAATGTTAAAGAAAATAAAGTATAATCCATTTATCCTAAATTACATTTTGTTTGAGATTAATGAATACTTATATAATCTGACCCCATTTAACTTTAAAAAAGTTATAAAAAATCTTAACTCCTACAAGGAAATATACGGTATTCCCTTCTTATCGAATAATAGATATAACTTCACGATATCTTTCAAACATTTAACACAGTATACTTTCTGAAAATATCTTACTGGCATTTAAAATTAAATTAAACTATCTTATCTACTACAAATACTAATAACTATCTTGTTTACAAATTTGGAATATGGGACAGGCACAGTGTAATTACAAAACTTTCCGGATAATTTAACATGACATAAACTTCTAAACATTCATTGTAAACATCCGAAACTAAATACCAGAACGTATCTAAAAGAGATCTCCTCACAGTAAACACCAGTACAGATTCTCATTCATCATTTTGAAGCTCCAAAACCAAAACAGAACGCAATACACAAAACCATTTATCAATGTTACCTGTCACAACTAATTCCGTTTCGGCTTTATCCTCGTTCCCAGAACTAGTCAGGACACACACATATCTTCCACTGTCTCTTATCTCAGCGTTGCGTAGAATTAGTGTGCCACCAACCATTTCTCGTCTGTGTCCCAAACGTACTGGTGCCACCGAGACAGAGCTCTCTTTCCGGTACCAGCGGTACGTTGGTAAGGGAAATGCTTGGCCAGCGCAGGGCAGTTGGACGGTGTCCCCGCTCTGTACCAGGATTCTGGTGGCTGTGTGGGTGATGCGTGGGGGTACTTGTCCATAGGGCTCTGGAAAGAAATGATTAATTCATTACATGTTATGTATTCAATCAGCAAATCTAGTGTAATGAAATGAACGACTATTAATGTTCTGGTTGAAAAAAGGCAATACATAATAAATAAAAAGAAAGTGCAGTTTTTATTATCATGAGTTCAATTTGAAAGGTTATTTAATAATTTAAAAAAATTCAAGGTAAATATATACAAACGTACTTAAAGAAAAATGGATGGTTTCTTTTGATATATTATTTATTATGTTAAACAGTGTTACTATTTTTCCTGTGTGAAATGTGCTTCTTACTTTATTTAAACACTTAAGCAATTAAAATCGGAAGATTATTTTTATAAATATTTAAACAAAAAAATTATTTTTAAAAAAATACTTAAAATTTAAAAATACAATATGGTGTACAGTTATTTTGAACATCCACTTTCCTCTTTAATCCTCTAACTACCACCGGTGTATATATCCGTCTCACTCAACCGGTGCGTTGAGCTCTCAGGACGTATATATATACGTACTACTCAAATACAATTCTTCTCTTTGGGCAGCTCTCGGTAAAACTATTCCGAAGCTTATGAAATGTAATAAAATGACTTTGACAGTGTTTGGGAAGGATTTACTTATATCAGAGAAAAATTTACTTAGTTGTGCTTTTTCTTCTCCCCTAACTAATACAACGTATACATATGCCTATGTGAAAAACAGTGGTAAAGAGGAGTGAATCACGTAACTCTTAATCATTAGTTAAAGGGTTAATCTCTACTTAACTTTCAAATGTTGACCATTCGCTTAGTGATCAAAGTGGCTTCTAGTTATAGTAAAATTGTTGAGTATGCAAAAAGCAACCATGTGAAATGGCCAGCTACATCCTAACGACTACAGGGGAAAACGAATGAAAAGGTGTGTAGAAGTGTTACTGACTATCCCTCATTCAGCACTAGATACTAGCGCTGTTGCCAAATTTTGGAAAGAGAATTTGCAAAAGCCCCTTTGCTTCTTGACTTCCTTTGGGATAATAACCTTTTTCGCTCCATATCCCACAAAATAATAACCGTAACTGATTTTCTGTTGTACATATAAATGATAAAGGTTTATGCAGTCTTCAGCACAGAAAATACTCATGCATTCTTAAAAATATCAAATTGGGTAGTAATTTTAGAGTTTCTTTAGCAAGTAGAGATAGATTAAAAATTTCTTTTTCTACCATGAACCTTTCGTAGAAATAAGCAGTTGGGCTTAGGTAACACATACATTTCAATACTTAATAGTGTCAATATTTCTCACGTGTGCATTATATAAAAGTGTTAAGAATAATCCAGATTCTTTTATCTAACAGATACAATTCATTTACATTGCATTTTTACATGATATATCTCTTACTTTCTTAACATCCTTTGGTTTATTCTTTCACTTAATTAAAACTCAATCACATAAATATTTAGACATCCTAAAGTTAACTCTCGAATTATTGCATATCTTGTTTTAGATGAATAGATAAAGGCTCATTTTTAGAAAGCATAGAAGACTTTCTCCGAACAACCTTATCTCCAACAAAAGGTTAGGTAATGCATCATTATATTGTTTCGGTTCACTGTTTAACGTTACGTGTGCCTTCGACCCATCCCACAATTCAAGGTATAAAAGTTCCATCGGGTATGTTCGGTTCACTCGGATGGATAACCCGATCTTCACCGAGTAGAATGGAAAGGAGATTATTTCCGGACTACTCTCTGGTGCTAGACAGAAAGGCTGTGTCTAAGCCAACTAAGATAAGGGGAAAGTTTTGGGGGAGCGACTCCAAAATTGGATTTAGTGTTCTTTTGCCCAGAATACCTTCCAATAAAAATTCCACAATTGGCTTAGAGTTGAGTGGATAGAAACATAATGAGGATAAGTTTGTCATGGTTTCGTGTTCCATTTTGATTGGAATAATTATTCATCTTTGTGATATTTTAAGTAAATGGAATAAATTGGGATGACTTAGTTGTTTGATAAATTGAGATGTTTAATAGCTTTCATAATGAATCTTGTAGCATATAAGATGCAACAGAGGAATGTGAGTTTTGATGGCAAAGTTAAATTTAAAGTGATTGTGAATGCATATTGTTAAAAGCTCGATTGAGTAGAGTTAAGCAATAAATAATTCTTTTCAACAATTCGAAGCAAGAATGAAATACCAGAAAGTAGAATAAAAGGTAACTTGTTTATTTATGAATAAATACGTAGGTACTTACATTTACGATTTCTAAGAAACTAAGTAACTTAAATAAAATCCGGTATTTTTAAGGAGTTTCTTTTCACAAATTCTAAATAATTTTTTAAAAATAAACTAAAAAACTGAGTTTAAGTAAATTTGAATCAGAAATGAATATCCTTAATATACTTTTTGCTATTTCAATGTAGGTGGTGTTTCAGCGACGAAAGATTCATATATTTTTTCTCATGAATCTCAGTTCATTTTAACATATTATTTTAATGTTATCCATATCAGCATCCATTTATTGTTTATAGTTTTGAAATATATTAAAACAATTTCATTATAAATAAAATATAAAAACTGAATTTTTAATGTTTTCAATATTTATAACCCTATAGAGGAATAAAAACTTTAAAAAAATCATATTTTAAATTTATATCCCAAAGGTAAAATTTAAAATATGATTAAATAAATTCGAAGCTACGACAGAAAGTTTGATAATTTAGGAAATAAATTAAAAATTTTAAAAAAGTAATTAGAAGTTAAAAAAAAAATTTAAAAATCGTTCGAGATCTTTTGAAAAAAAGTCTCTCCATAAAGAATATAGATCATATCTTTATTATGTTTATACCATAAACATATTTTCAAATAACACTTTACTAGCGATTAAAAATAACGCGATTCGTTCCCCAGTGCCACAGCTTTTCACACCGCAATTTTCCGCAAATAAGCAAATTTTTCTTTGAAATAAGTAAATCCTTCACAAAAACACGCACTGTCAATATCATTTTACTACATTCCAATTCTTCCGAATAGTTTTACTGACAGCATTACAAAGAAAAGAATCGTACTTAGAAATGACAGATATATACGTCCAGGACATTAAACGCACAGTTTGTGCAAGACGTATATATACGTCCAGGCACAAAACACAACGGTTGTGCAAGACGGATATATACGCTGGTGGTGCTTAAGGAGTTACTAAAGTACGCACGGTGATCGAATACAAGAATGGGCATTATGCGAAACATATCGAGAAATATACTAATAAATTTTACATTTTCAACTTATGCCCAAACGAAATTGTAATATTACTATAAACCCTAAGTATATCGATATGCTAAATTATATATAGTTTCAATTAACGTCACTCTTAACCCCTTAAGTAATGGGTTTTTTTTTACCCAAAATGCTTCAAAAAATGCACATTTTTTTAAATTACAAAACACCATACTGATTCCACCTTCCCCCCACAAAAAATACAGGATGAAAAGCATTTGAGTACCATAGACAAGCTACATCATCTTTTCAAAGTACTGGAACTAAATAGTATAATTACAAATATGCCCAAATCAAAGAGAAAAAAAAGGAAAATTTCAGTGCTCGTACAGGGTACGTGTAAACCAGTTGCGGTTGACTTTCGGCAGCCCGTAGGTTGTACGGACAAACCGTGTTTAAGGGTTAAACTACATGAAGGCTACTGGGGAAGTATATCATACCTTTATAGGTGTCCCCCTCGTCAGTAGATTATTATATAATAGAAGGTGATTTACCTATTTTGTCTAATTAATAACCATTTCTGCCTGCGTGATTATTACACTAGTATTCTACTCCTGCCTTTTGAACCGTACTGCTGAATATTTTTCGATCAATTACAAACAGCAACACAATACGATATTTGTTTTCAAACTTAAAATTTCCTTTTACTCTTGCCTTTACTGTCTTTTCTACAATTGGCTGACCGATGGCTATATTTCTATTGTTGAAATCTAGAGGCTTGGATTCTAAGTGCTGTATGAGAAAGTCTTTTAACTCTGTGTTTCAGTTAAGATATTTTGACTACATGAATTTTCTTCATATTTACCATTAACTTTGAGTGTGAACCACATGAAAAGTAAGTTATTTTATTACCTAGACTAGCTAACCGGAAGTTTGTCTTTTTTGGGTCAAATGTAGTCTATTGCATGTGGACAGGAAACCTTTTCACCTGTAAGTTACTTAAGAGATGAATTGACCAGGGGTCCCCAAACCCTAATCCGTGAACAAGTACCGATTCATGGGTCAAATGAACCCAGGCCACCTAAAGAACATTTAATTGTTTTAATGTGGTGTATTGTGTAGCGTTCTAGTGAGTTGAATTCTTAAATCACTTTTTATCCATTTTTAGTGTAACTGTATTTTGTTTTACAGGCATGTTTAGATACAACTAAACCGTAATTAATAAATTAGAACAATCTAAAATATCAACAATCAACATACCTCCCAACCTCAGCTAGTCTCGGTAATCATTGATATAGACAAATTGACAATGCAAATCAAACAGACAGGTGTTACTCAAAAAATGAACAAAAATCGACCTATTCAGGATTCCAAACTTCAAAAACTAAAATGCAAAAATTCAGCAAAATGAAAAATCCGGGTCACCACTGTGGTGATTCGTGCATAACTGCATCGAGTCAGAGACAAAAGACCCAAAACGTTACATTGTATTAAAACTGCAACATTTAATCAAAAGCATTTCTGGAAATTTACACCAAAAGAATTTCATAAAACCGATTACATTTTAACACCAGTATTTCTCGTTTTCAACGAAAGAACATGTGCATCTAATTACATTCTCTCGCACAATTCAAACAGCAAATAAGAGATATTCTGTCGTTTCCATCGCAACATGTTTAAACAACACTAATGATGGCAAATTTTCTTGTTGATTTTCATGTTGGTATAATTAATCAAGCTTCAACTCTCGTTGAGTAGCTTGCATGAATGCCTGCCTATGATAGAGAGATGTTGAATTTGAAATGAGGTTCCGGACATGTAACTCCATTTGAGCAACACTGGAAACAAATTTTTCGGGATTACTGAACTACTGTAGCACCTAAATTAAAGTTTTATATTATCATAGAAATGTCAATTTTTTTTTGAAAAATGATACGTTTTTTGTTAACTTTTTAAAAGTATATAATGTTTTATTTTTTCTTGAAACTAACATGTTTAACTTGTTTTCTTTATTTGCTTGATGGAAAGAATTAAAATTCAATTATTCATACTAAGTCTCAAAGGCATGATTTAACTGTATACTTGTATTTGCTAAATTGAATTTAATTATCTATAAATAATAGAATTATACTATGGGGAGATCTTAAAATTATTCATAATAGCTTTTCAAATGGTCATTATAATTGGGAAAAATATAATAAATATAAAAATATTAAATAAATATAGTGTGAAAATAACTCTTTAACCCATTCGCTCATTCACTCACTTATCGCGAGACCTCCGGTGTTATAAGAACTATAAGATTAAAATTTGGCAGGCATGTTTCTTTTATTGAGCAGAGATACTTTAAAAAAGGGTTTTGCAGAAAAGAACTACCTTGAATAATAGTGGGGTTGCGGAGGTATAATAGATAATAATAATCCATTGTTTACACTATTACTCCTTCTTTGCATGATGATGAAAATTTTCATCATAGCATTTAGTGAACACAAAATTGTACTCAAATCAAGTGTACTGAAAATTGGTTTTTGCTGACAACTTTTTTCACGACTATTGTGCAACCAGGAACGCAGCTGTTAAAAAAATCAACTGTCATAATTATTATAGAAGGTTTGAACTTGACATTCCACTGTTTGTTTTGGTTGGAAGAGACGTGCAATTTCTTGAATATTTTTGTAAAACTAATCTGAGATTTTTTTGCTAATAAAAGCGATAATAAGTGAATTTTGTTTTTGTTTTTTTGTGTTTCTGTTATTTTCTGTGCAATTTATATCGAATACTACAAATAATCTTTACAAAACCATGTGACAGAACTTTACATCACAACGCAGTTGTTTCAGTTCTAATATATGACGGAGATGTCTAACTATTAATATGACTTCTAATTGTTAGACGAATTTTAGGACAGCCTTGATGGCGAAAATTTTTGACGACGAGCACCGCGATGCAGATAAAATTAGAATAACAAGTAATAAAAAAAAAAGTCAATTCCTACATAGGTTAACAAAGAAATTTTTATTTTATATAGTTACTATTTATTAAAAAATTACAATTAATATAAATATGTATATATACATGGACGAAATCGCAATATTAAGTGGCAAAATAGAGAGAGAGAGATTTTTCTTTCTATATACACAGTGTTAGACTATTATTTTTGTTTGTTACTATTTATTCATAAATCACATTCTGAGAAGGCAAGCAATCCCAGGTAGGATTCGAACCCACGACCTTTGGACTAGAAGTCAAACGCGTTATCTATTGCGCTACAAGGACGCAACGAGCTACTTTTCTTTTTATGTATGATGTTGGACTATATTTTTGTCACTATTTATGTATAAATTAAATTTAAGTAATGAATTAGTATTATGAAAAACTGTATTAACATCAAATGTTATCAACTACAAGTTTAATTAAATATATTTGAGCTTGTGGAAGAATAAAAAGCATTTTATTAACGATTGAAAAAGAAATTAAACAACGTATAGGCCGTGGTAGCCTAGTTGTCAATGTATCAGATCGTGGCTGGCATGTCATGAGTTCGAGCCCAGTAAATACCCGCCGTGTAGGGGATGGATGAACGTTAAATCTGTTGAAAGCTCAAACGTTCACGTTGTGGTGTGGTAGTTAGGAGAGAGGGCGCTACCTCAGATGTCGTCCTCATTACTTGACCATAGTTAAAAATTACGAGGTCCGTCACTGAAAGTCCTCGTGTAGCTAATCAGTGCGAAGTTCACATTCATTTACTCGCTTGAACCAAAGGTATTTATAAAAATTAAATATGTGTATAGGGAGAGAAGTGTGAACAAATAGTAAGAATTGAATAATAGTAATAATATTGTTTCTATTCAAATTTATTTCCAAGAACACAAAGACACATTGTTTTTTATTTATTTTGTAGTGAGCATAGCATGGAAACTAGCATGATGAGGCATATTTTTCCATCATTTTCTAAACTAATTTAAATTATATGTTTACACTAGTTTCCCCCCCCCTTAATCTAGACCATGAACTATTATGCCCTGATTTATTTCACAAAAAAATCAAGCAAATAATGCAAAGAAGGGTTAAGTGTCTACAGGATTGAAATTCGGTAACCGTGTTTCTTTTGCTGAGTTTTGCGGAAATCGTCCCCCACAGAAAAGTAAAAGGTATTATTTAAATGCCTGTTTTGGTTAATATTTATAAATTGAATGGCAAATGAAAATGTTATTTATTGGGATATTAAGCTTTACTTTACACTGATGTTTTTTTTTAAATCATTGTTTCTTGGAGTTAAATTTGTAATCTAATTAAAATCATTAAAACTATTAATTCAATGTTGGACTCCTTAATTTTTGTTTATTCTTCTATCTTGATTGTTATGTTTACGTGTCAAATACGAGTATACTTGTTTTTTAATAATAAATTTATTAAAATATACAGTAATACCCCGAACTTACACGATAGGTGGGGCTGATTGATAGCCGCTTAAGTCGGGGTAAAATTTCTCATATATGTACACTGCTGGCCACCGTAAATGCAACACCAAGAACGACAAGAGAAAGCACAAACAAATTTATTTTGTAGATAACATGTTGACCAAGTATCAAATGATTAAATTTATAGACTTCTGTGAAGTGTGGTTCCGGCCAGAATCAGTAGCCAGAGTAGCCGCCATTGTTGGAGATCACAGCTGCCACACACCTCGTCATTGATTCAAAGAGACTTTGGATGTGTTCTTGGGGTACATCAGACCAAGCAGCTTCCACACGTTGCCAAAGGTGATCTGGTGTGGCAGCTGGGGGTGTAATCTGGGTCAACCGTTGAGCAACCATGGACCACATGTTTTCTATCGGCAAAAGATCCGGAGAGCGAGCCGGCCAGGTAAACTATTCATTGGACATTGCACGTCACGTGTGGTCGCACATTATCCTGTTGAAATATGGCTGTGGCCAAGCCCTGAAGGTAAGGAAGGACAACTGGCTCCAACACCTCGGAG
Source organism: Trichonephila clavata (assembly GCA_019973975.1). NCBI lineage: Eukaryota > Metazoa > Arthropoda > Arachnida > Araneae > Nephilidae > Trichonephila > Trichonephila clavata. Next base: position 71,512 of record BMAO01018982.1, read on the forward strand.
ATGTAGCGCTGGCTGTTTAAAGTACCGGCAATGCGTACTAGAGGAGTGCGAGAGTGAGATCCAATACCGTCACTGCCATGCACACAGTTTGCCTGTCCTCACGTGAAGTGGTGCACTGAGGTGGATGCGATCGACCACGTCGGTCCATCGTACGCTCCTGCATCCAACGGTCACATATCCGCATGACAGTTGTTTGGTTTCGTCCAACATGACTACCGATTTCCCTGAAAGGTAATCCACAATCTCGGTAGGCCACTATCCTTCCTCTTTCGAACTCGAATACTTGATCAAAAGCTGATCCCTGTTTTCTACGAGACATAACTGATCGTTTTTTGAAAAATCCACAAGAAAAACACCATTGCTGAATTTGAAATCGTCGAAATCTCCAAGCCATAAATAGCGATTTGAGGTGGTGCCACAGGCGTGCGTGATGTGTGTCTGTGCTGAAATTCTAATCATTTGCATATCTCACCTCCGCTAATGCATGTTGTAAATTTCATGTTATTTGCGTGCTTCCTTCAGGGTGTTGCATTTACGGTGGCCAGCAGTGTACATATAGATTATTTTTAGTTGGGACCGAAAACGAAAAAAAAAATAACCCAGGGAAAAATTGTTTAGTAGAATTTTAGATAACATAAATACACACAATCGCAAACCGATACATACAATTGCAAACCGAAATTAATTTGATGTAGAGGGTTTCATAAAACCTAATAAAATTTACTCCCTGCATGCTAACATTTTTTCATTCCTTGTTTTGCTGAAAAAACACGCTCTTTGTTGGAGTCTGTATTTTCTAAAGTATGTAACCCATTTTCAATTAAACTGATGCCTTCTGAAAAACTCCTAGAACCATCATTCATTTTATTGATCTGGGTCTTAAATTCTTCAATGTTTTGTTCTTGCTCATGCATTTCTATGAGCTCATCAACTGTCAGCTCCTGATTGAGGGAATCCAGCAGTTATTGAATGTCACTATATAAAAATTATAGTCAGTAATAACAAACACATACTCTAAGTAGATAAGAAATAATCAACGCAAAAAAATATGCCTAAGTATCGAATCCACTCGACATGTCCGAACATGTAAGTTAGTTAAACATGAAGCGGGAGAAAGTAATCGAGTTATATATGTACAGCTTAAGCCAGTGCTTCTCCAACTTTAAATATTTATCACCCAATAATCAATTCACCCCTCCTCCTTGAATAGAAATAACAATGCCCTTAAGCATTAATCACGAGTCTGACTCGTGTAAACTTATTTTTACTGTGTAAATCAATCACGAGTCCTACTCGTCTAAACTTATTTCTTAAACTTATTTTTAAATAATTATTTCAGGCACATAATTTATAAATAAGTAATTTTTTCAAACTCTTTACAATTTATTCAAACAATTGAAACTACAAGGGGTCAATAATACTATACTTTGTGGCACTAAAGCTACAATACGAATTTAACGTCTTAAGTGCCACCGGCATATATATATATATACGTCTCGTCATCAGTTCACTTAATTCAACGGACGCATGCATACGTTTCCCTCAATCAATGCATTTAATCCCCAGACGTATATATACGTCTTTCCGAAGTACGATCTTTTCTGCGCAGTGGTATTCCTAAAATTTTTTCGAAGGCTTTGGAATGCAATAAAAGGACCTTGAAAATGTTTAGGAAGGATTTATTTCAGAGGATTTCCTTATTTTTATTCTGCTTCTTTCCCCTCCCTCAATACATCACATACGCGTGCCTACGTGGAAAACAGTTGCATTGAGGAGCGAATCGATTAACTTTTAATCTGCAGCGAATGAATTATTTATAAAATGTGTTATTTTTTATATATAATTTTATATGTGACAACCCCATGGGGTCACTGCTAATTTTTAAATTTTTCTTAACTTAGTATTGTTAAATTAATTATGAAATACGTTGAGCAGTATTGATACATTTATAAGGGTATTATATCAGGGTGAATTTTAATTTTATTTTATTACGTCAGAATATATTTTTTTTTTACTTTCAGTAAATTAATAATCTTTTGTTTTCGACTTTCAAAATGTTCACGCCCCACGCGTAGATTTATCAGGCCCTCCCTGGGGGTACGCTTACTGTTTGAGAAGCGCTGGTTTATATAAACAAAATACGAATAGTAGAAATTTAAAAATCGCCTAACTCCGGGTTTGCGTAAATCTAGGTATGAGTGCATATCAACTACAAAAAGTTTACTATTTAATAATAAACACAGTAATTTCACTTCACCTTCAAGAAAGACCATATAAACAAAACAAAAACAAAATGAAAAAGAACCAAACCAAAAAATAATCAAAAGTTGAGTAAATATAGTTCCTTGCAGTATCATAAAACTTCGAACACGAAATTATATTTATGACATTTTGAATAACTGAATGTAACAAATCAATGCTTAAATTTCAGCGCACCTGGTTGTTTATTTATTTACCTCGGTTTTTTTTAAAACTTTCTTTTGAAGCTCAAATTCCTTTGATCATCTGCATGAGAATAGACCCCTGAGATTCGGAGAACTCTGTTACAGAAATCTAAATCACAAGTTCAAATTTTAAACCACTCTCCCGTTTCCTATCATTATATAAGATTTACGATCTAGACTGAACATTGTTAGTCAGGGCTCTTGTTTGAATCAGTGACTCTGTAAGATATCTATTTGAATAACACACGGCGTCTATTTGATTAACATAGAGATCTATTTGATTTACAACTGTCAATTAAGGTTTTCTTTGTTTCTTGCGATCAGTTGGTAGGCTACCCCTTCGACAGTATTAATTGGGTATATTTTGATACATATTTTCTTCAAATCCACTAAACAAACACTATTTCTGTAATGAGATGTTATTGAATTAATTAAAAAAGTTATTAAAATAAAAATAGTTTTTATTTTTATAAAGCGGTTCTGGCAAGTAACAACTTAATGTATGAAGTAATATATTTTTAAAACAAGTTTTTCTAAGGCAGTTTTTCTCAAACAATGGGGCGCGCCTCCCTGGGGTAGTGCGATGAACCTACATGGGGGTGCGAGCATATCGGGTAGGCCGCGGTGGCCGAGTGGTCTAGGCATCGGATCATGGCTAGCGTGTCATGGGTTCGATCCTAGTATCTAAAGACCCGCCGTGTAGGGAGCGATGCACGTTAAATCTGTCGAGAGCTGAAACGTCCTCCCGTTGAGTGGTGTGGTAGTTAGGNTTTTAAAATTCTACCATGCGAAGAATGAGTATTCAGCTAGTAATTAAATAATTTATGTTTAAAAAAAAGCAATGATTCCAAGCTGGTGGGAATATTAATATTATATTCTAACTGTCTAGCACCACAGACATTTAAAGACGATATTTTTAAAAGAGACACTTTAGGCCTTTTGAATTTTTTAATTGTGATTAGCACTGTAACTGATGTATAATAGGTAAACAAATTTCGAAAGAAATTAAGCGTGCAAAACTCAATTCCTTAAAAGGGGCTCTTCTTTAATAGCTTAATTAACGTGGTATGGAAGTTTAAAGAGAAAGGTACCAGATTAGGTGTTGTCCTCGTCACTTGACCGTGATTCAGAATTTCGAGGATTGTTGCCAATAGCTCTCATGGTATTTCTGAGTGCTGTTTTTTTTTTTTTTTAATCAGATTAAATTTAACAGCTCAAAAACCAAATAGTCCCTATACCAATCCCCTTTTTACCCATACTAGCTCCAAACGAGAAAACCAGAAAAGTTTTTTTAAAAAATCAATCAATCAGTCTGAATTGTTACTACATATTGCTCATGATACAGTACAGTACTGCATATTATAATAATATACAAAATTATTAAGCATAATCCTTGAAAACCATCAGAAATCGAGAATTTCGATTCTGAATCAGGTCTTACCCGAACGTTCGATTCCCCCTCCCCATCTTTCGAATTTTGCCGAACATCTGTTCGAAATTAGAAGTTCTCACTAATTTTGGGGAGGAAGAAGTCGACGTCCAATGACATGTGCCGCTTGAGGGACACGTCGTTTGACATTCCTCTCCCACATGTGTTTGCATCGCGACACGAACACGCCCACGCGAACACCCCTTCTCACTCTCTCCGACTTATATGGAATCGTCTGCTCCTATAAGTGTGGAATATCAATCACTTCTCTTCCTTGTGATTGCTACTCACGAAGCAAATATAGAGGTTAACCTTCGCTTTATTGCGCCTCGACGTGCTCTCTAACTGTGTTTTGGCATCTTAGTGTGTATCTCAAGTTCATCAAATAAACGCTTTTTAGATACCGAAGCATTAACTTCTTAAACTCGGCTTTAATATTTCATATTAGTTATGTTTTATTTGTAAAATTGTTTCCACTTATTATCAAATAACTGGGGGTGGAAGATAAAAACCACATCAACATTAATCACAAAAAAAAAAAATGTAGTGTACGTTTTAAAGGAATAATATAACGAGTGGGGTAATGAGTGTTGTTAAAATGTGAACCTATATAAATATTGGCCTATCTTTTCTTTTAGATAAGATAGTGTAAAGCCAAAAATGGGGAATGAGAATTCCTAAAAGGAAACTATTTGAGTAGTTATTATTATGATAATGATGCAGAGTGCACACAAAAATTTTTCAAGGGGGGGGGGATTCATGGTCGAAAGTCCCCCAACTTGTATCATACCTCACGACAGCACCAATTAATTCTTCTAATTTTGTCGATTTTGCTAACAAAAAACAGTAAAAAATAAATTATTGAATTAATAATTAGCATTAATAATAAAATAAATTATTAAATACAAGTACTAAAAAAATTTTACGTTCGTTATATATATATATATATAATCAAAATTTCTCTACAAGAGAGAGATAAATTAACATGATTAATACTTAAAAGAATTGCAATTGCCAGATAACCAGACAACAGAATTTAAAAGGAGATATGAAAAATTGAAATAACAGAGTTAAATATAAAAATATAAAAGAATGGATGCTACAGCATTATCAACATTGCTGACTTAGGACAGCTTATATACAAAAAAAATTTTCTTAAAAAAATTTCTCTATATAAAAGTGGGGTTGAACATGTTTTTTGGCCAGCCAGCCTTCCCCCTTTCTGTTAATAATACCGAGCAAAAACCTATTGGAAATAATGGATAGGAAATCTAAATCCATTATGAGAAAAAGGTAACTTACCTAAAAATTGCATACAGAAATGCAATAATACAATTGCTTACAGAAATGCAATAATATATATAAATATATATATATATATATATATTTGTATTATCAATTTTATTATGCCATGTATATTTTTTTCATTTTATGTTACTATATATATAGGATTATCATCAATCGAAAAAAAACTCAAGGGCTTTGGGGGGGGGAGGTCCGGACCCCTCGGACCCCCCACCCCCTCCTTGTGTGCGCTACCGTAATGATGTATTAAGCATACTTTATCCAGCAAACGGTTTCTCAGCTTCTAAGACCTGCCGGGATTGTTACGTAGAGATTAGCAGAGGGGACGCAAACTCAGGTGTAATGTTTGTTATCTGGACCATGATTCAGGAATATATAAGGATCGTTGTGTTAATAATTGCTTCTAATGGAATCAAGAAACCAATACAAGAGAAAGCAATACAGTCATAAAAATGAATGGAGAGATTTATATTTTAGAAAGGACTTTTATATTATAGATTCTGAAAGCGGAAGCAGAATAAAAACGTTAAACACAGGGTTTCAAATTAGGTTCACAAAAAAAAAATTTTTTTTTGCCGAAAATTATTTGAAATAAACGTTTGTCTAATAATACTTAAAAATAAATATTCCACTTTTTTCAAATGATAAGTAAAATTATATCAGATCTTGTTATTGCTTTTAAGCAAATAGCGTAGATCCAAGCTTTTTTAACTCAACAAATTTATCAAACCCTTTTTATACAAAAAAAATTCTCGAATTAAAGTTTTGCAAAGTTTTATGAATAAAATTATTATGATTTTATTTTATTAAAAGTTAAAATTTATTTTTTATTACTTTAGGGATCTTCATTCGCACATTTGAGTGTTCCACGGGATTTCTCGTGACTTGAATTAATAGTTTCTTCCTGTAAATTTATTTGCATTATCCCCACTTCGGAACTTCAAAGTTTCAATTCATGAATTCGTTACAGCTGAAAATATACTATATTCAGTTTAAATATACAAGAATGAACCTTTTGATAAATTTTTGTCCAATGGGTTTGATTATTTTTTAAGCAGCTTCCCACATTACATTCATAAAAGAATTTTAATAATGAGATATCTAATCAAAGGATATATTGAATTGTGAGATATATTTATCAAAAGATTCTCTAACATATTTTAAATATTTGTTATGTCAAAAATATAATTAATACCGGCACTTGATTCATTATATATATATATTTCCTAGTTAAAAACCTGGAAAACATTTAAGAAAACGTCCTGTTAAAATATCTAGAATACGTCTATTTGATGTATTTAAAAAAACATCAAATTTAAATATCGAGTTAATTAAATTTTTTTTCATTACTGCTAAACAAGAAAAAGTTTCAAAATGGGTCAAAAAATGATTTTCAAAATATTTGATCTCATAAATTTTGAGATTGTTTACAGTTCTGATACATTTTTCAGACTATTATTTTAGTCTTGAGATTTTTCTATAAAAGCTTTTATCTATTGATGTATGGATTTTAATAAAAAAATAAAGTGTAATGAAAAAAATAAATTTAGTTAAAGTAATTTCTAAGAAAAAAGGTAACATGACATGAAAAGAAAATGGCTAAAATCAGGCAAAATTCCAAAAATAGGAACTATCGATATTGACTTAAGTTTTGATAATCGATTAATGTGTAATTGACGAAAAAAATTAAGGTGAGTTTTTTTTAAATAAATTTTGAAGCATGATATCTTACATCTTGTTATGCATTTAAAAGTACAATAACAATAATAATAAAATAGTGGGGAAATATACACGATAATATTATTATTTACCCCCCCCCCCAATAGTTTAGTTCTAAAATTTTAAACTTTTTCTATAATATCTTAATTTGAAAATTTACGCATCTTTCAATAACATATTATAACAGAAAAAATAATATACACATACATGTGCACCTAAAGTTATTACTCATCTATAATTTGATATAGATTAATCTTGATAACTATCACATAAATTTCAAAATCACGCCTTACTAAATAGCTAAAAAAAATCTAAATTATGTATTTAAATGTCGGTTTGAATACTTATAAATCGATACAAGTAGAAGATTTGAGATTCGTATAAAAGCAGCTGCTGTAGAGCAGCTGTTATTTCAAGCAAACGATATTAAAGAAATAAAAAAAAAAAAAATTTAAATCGTTTGTGAATTCCGATTCATTATTAAAAAGATGGTTAATCGAAAATGTATGCAAAACAATCTCGTATGGAATAAAATCATGGACTTTTCAAGACAGGTGGTTTTAACAGGAAGAGAGATGGAAACTTATTTTAAATGTTTATTACGCTAGTTTGAAAATTGCCTGCTGTAAAATGTATATAACAGATTAAAGGGAAAATAATATGTTGCAATTGATAGAAATTCATATTTAAAAATGTGCAGATGGTTGTGGTGAATTTGTCAAAAAAAATTTTTTTAATTTTTTTATATGCTTTTGATTTACTAAATGGGTGCTACTTTTTAAATTAAGAACGAATAGGGGGGAATTTCTTACAGAAATACAATTCGTAGTTGTAAGGTAGTTCTTTTAAATTTTTAGACTTTTACTTTTTACGATCTTACTAGAATAAATTCTTTTTTAGTATTACAAATCAAGGGAAAAATTTATATATAAAATAAAATATTTCATTTTTGAATCCTAAGTATTAAAAACTTTTGAAGAATATCTAGCAAAGAATATCATGTAGTAGAATAAAATGCACAAGTAAAATATCAGAATATTTGAAGGGAACCTTGTTTTTTATTTTTAATAAAAAAAATAAGTCTTTTACTTCATATTTTTCTTGCTTTATCAAGAAAGTTAGTATTTTTGACAAAACCATCAAAAAATCTAAATTAATATGTTACTTATTTTAATATTAATTGCCTTTCTAATTATTGTCTTTTACACTAGAAAAAAAGAGAACGGTATCTTTGCTTAGAATTATTTTTTCTTTCCAGAAACGTGCCAAAAAAGATTACGCAACATCTTTTCGAAGGTGTGCTTTCGCGCTCTAAAAAGTATCGCATTGTTTTAATGTATTTTAGAGTGAAACAATGCCTAGAATGTGTTTTGGTTTCCATCTCCATGCACAGATCAAAAGTTTTTATGTTACACTCGAGTATAGAATGTGAAACAGTTTTTTTTATGGAACGTACAGTTTTACGTGAACAAAATTATTACACTTTTAATTGAACTAAGTGTTTTAATTTACTTAATAGCTTTAATACGCTTTTCGTACGCCTCTGATAAACGTGATATCTCAATAATGACTCCTTTTGTATATTGGAAAAGTTATTTTAACTAGATTTTGACTGATCTGGTTTCATATTGACCTTATTTTTGGTATAGCTAACAAGGATAATTTACGAACATTAGCACAAATGACTTAATCCTGATAATAAGTAACGTCTTAGTTATTTCTTAAAAATAAAAATTTAGTATTGTTACTTATATTAATGATACTTCACTTTGATGGCGTAATCTTGACAAAAACAAAACTTGACGTATACGATTACTTTTCAAGAAAATATGGAAGAAACTTAATATCTACGCTACGGATATTTCAACCTAATAGTTGTAAAATTTTGAGATTTTGGGATGATAACATTAGATTGGCAGCCATAGATCTATTTGGCGCGATTTCAAAATCACGCCAAAAACGATTAGCGTACCGATATCAAATTAGTTCCCAAAATATATTTACATAGTTAATAAAAAGGCATTCGCTGCTGCTACTCATCTTATTTTTTATTGTTAGTTTTATCAGTAAAAAAAATGGTTCATAATTTATTTAAACAGTAAATACTTCCGTGTTACTCTCGACTTATGTCGTCAAATCAAAAGACGTCGCCAAATGTTGCGATGTGCCGCCAATAGTGGAAAACTGCTCCTGCACGTTTTCAGACTCAATAATGATAACAGCAGTGTTTGGCAATGTCTTTTGAACTGGTGAAATTAATCGACGGTATTATACGTAAGCATCAAATTTTATTTTTATAAAAGAAGCATATGTTTAATTTCTTTCTAAATATATGCAGATTTCTTACTTTCTTCTTCTATTGACACAGCTGCCCTGGGTGACGGCTAAGGCCTTCTCAAGAACCCTCTTCCATTCCGATTTCCACGTAGCAACAATTCTTCAATTAGTCACTCTTAAAACTTTAAAATCATCCTCCACATAATCAGACCATCTCAATATGGACCTACCCCTAGTTCTAGAGTTCCAATAGGTTTGCATTTGAAAATTCAGAACATCAAAAATGGGGGTCCGTACGACAGATGTGGCCCGCAAACGGTCAATCTTAATGGATTTAATAACATCTGCTTCCTTAAATAGCTTGAATAATTTAAAACTATGTCGTTGTCTCCCCAATTCATTCTCATTCACAGCACCTAAGATATATCTAAGAACTTTTCACTCAAAGAAGGCTAGCTGTTCAGTCTGTGATTTAGTCTAAGTTTCAGATCCATAGGTAAGTACGAGTCTGATGATTGTTTTATATAGCGTAATTTTTGTGTCTTTTAATTAATTGTGAATCTTTTACTTTACAGCCATAAAAAGAATATAATTTTTATTCTCTGCAATTTGATTTTTTACGATTTTTTTTTATTGCCAAACAATGGCCAATTTATGACAATAGACTTCCTGATTTTGAGCTCTCATCAAATTATAGAAAGATACTGAAAGTAGTTTTACATTCTCCAAACTTCCACTCCGCTTCACGTGATGACTTTCAAATTTAGCTATGTTACAATTGCCCCCATTCCGGCTGGGTGGCGTAGTTGGTTTGTCACTGGCCTTCTGCATTCAAGATTGCAGGTTCGACCCCGGCCCAAGTCGGTGGATTTTCATGATGCAGAAAATCGACAGCGTCCATGTCGTATGATTAAGCGGCATGTAAAAAATCCCTTGAGTGTTCGTGTGGCTTGGACGCTCTCGGCAAAATTAAACTCCTAAGCACAAATTTCGCATCGGCAGAACTCAGGTGCCTCCCTGTGGGGAGGAAACTGGGCGTCAAAATTACTTGCGGTAATTGGTATCGCCTAAACGGTGCCGCACTAAAAAGTGATACTAGCTCCTGGGGAATGTACTAGGTTTGCAAAGGCAGAAATACCGATCCGCAGCCCCATTAGGAAAAAAACAACAGTCCCATTGTTTTGTATTGCATTTTTTAATGGAATTGAACTTCATTATTCACCTTCATTCTCATACATTCTGCCATTACAGGAAAATATTGATTTTTAATAGACAAAAGGGGAGTGCTACTCACCTCCTAAGTCTAAGTCAAGATCAAATGACGAAGACAAAACTCAGATCGCGTTTCTTACTCACTATATTCGTATTGTACTGTTACATATAACCACAATTAAAAGATTCGATATTTAATTTTAGAGCTCCGTTTTTCTGTTAACATTCTATTTGAACATTTCTCAAGTTTTTCAGAACATTTCTAACTGCACAAGAGTGACATCGTAAAAATAGAAAAAAATTGCGGAGAACTTAAATATATCAAGAGAATAAATAGAACTGAAAATTTGTCCATGGAAACCTCATATATCTCATGTATAACCAGTGTCATTTTTAAAAACGCATTAAATATCGAAATTCTTGGGGTTTAATAGATATTTAAGGGAAGTAGGAAGTTGCGTAGTTTGTGACTTCTTTGAATGTAACTTTGGCTGAGGATTAAGTAATATTACTTCACTGATATATGAAAAATGAATAAAAACTGTCGAAAATGGGAAAATCCCCCCCCCTAATTTTCTCATTCTCATTCAAAATACTACTATTCACTAAATTATTCATAAAGGTGCTCAAGACCAAATGTTTTAAGTACTTCAATATTCTGATACACTTCCTTCGAGCATATCTAAATATCCTAAATTTGACATTGGAATTAGTAACTAAATTATATTTTCCTGTTTTCTTGTTTGGTATTTTTATTTTTATTTTCTACCGTCTTAACTTATCCTAATTAGAAATTCACTGTAAATGTTTTTACTTTAAGTACCCTGTTATGTTTTTGTAAGAAATTAACCCCTACCTTACATGGTAACTTTCATGATAAACAATATACTGAAGTTGACTTTCTTTTTAGCATCCACAAAACCATTAAATATTTCAGTTCTCATATTTATACGACGGTATACTTCATCGAAATAAATTAAAAACTTCGAATTTTAAAATATTGTCTTTGTTTTCGTTCTTATATCAAAATGGCGGATGAGGAAAAAGTGATATACGTAGTTATCATCTCTGAAATATCTTATTCTTAAGAATCAATTTTGCTCATTTGTCGCTAGATGGCAGCACGAAAAAATTTAAAAATGCAAGGCTGTAATAAATTATATTTTTATTTGTGTGATTCTTACATATTTTATAAATCTTAATTTTTCGGTTCAACTTTAACCCTTTATAACTCATGCAATTTTAGAGATATTAATGTAATTCTTTTCAATTCTGAAATTACACACACAGAAGTAGTTTTATATTATCTAAATATTTAATTTTAAAAATAGGCACTTCGAACTTTAATGATAAAGGTTCGATAGAACAAAATGCCCCTATTATTGTTGTTGTTTGATTAAGTGAATGTATCGAAGTTCTTCAAGTGAAAATACTATTTATTTATATATTTGCGGAATTCGTAAAAATTTTTGAGCTTAAAAATAGTAAGCAAGAAAAGGCAATGTTATATTTCATGATATTCAGTCTGAAATTTTTATTATCATTCTACCAGTTTTTGCGCGAGATACTCGACTAAAATGCTTGAATGTTTATGCAGAGTAAATTAACAAGTATCCATATGTTATTATTAAATTTTCGGTTCATCTTACTCTTGAGTATTTTTAAATGAAAGTATATATCAGGGGGAAAAAAACATTCATCTTAATTGTTTAGCTTTGTGAAAATAATTTAACAAAAAAAAAATAAGATAAATCTTTAACATAAACTTAATGAACTCAAAATAAATTATATTTTGAGTAAGGAAACTTGCATGAGAGATTCACATTTCTTATATAATTTATATTCAAAGAGGTTCCTTCATTTGTGACTCTTTTATGCCATTATTTGCTAAATGGTTCTTTTATAGTTTTAAAATCTTTGGAAAAAGTTATCATATCCGTATACAGAATCGTTCACAATACTCAGAATAAAAATAATTCTACATTATATCAATATTCTGTTTACATTCTATCTACGTAGAAAAGGAAGAATTTACCTATTATTATTATGTATAGTTTAAAAAATGCCACACACACACAATACAATAACATTAAAGTCAACAATATTTCATGTTGAAGGAAATTCATTACGCCAATGGCGTGGCCTTGAATTTGAAGCATCATCGAATCAAACCCCTTATAAAAATAGTTAATTGATTTACCTTATAATTAATTACGTATCCATAACTCCGTCATAAAGTCTAGGGGTGGTACAAACCGCTAAACGGAGTAACCCATCCCCATGGTATAAATTATACAACACGTCATACTCATAGCTCAAATTGTAAAACTGTAATTTACATGTATCATGTAGTTCTAAAAGTATTCCTAACCAAGAATAAATTTACTTTAAAAAATATCCTGGCACCATCTGTTGCAGCTATTCTTAACTACTCAAAAATTTATTACAGCATCACGAAAAACTTTTTTTAATATTTAAATAGAAAGGACGCAAGAAGCATGTTATTTATGAGTATTCATTAATTGATTTTTTTAATTTACGTCACGCGTAGAAGCAGCATTAGAATAATTGGTGACAGACCTTGTAACTTTGAACCACTGTCGGGTGCAACGAATGACGAAAACATCTGAATTGATACCCCACTCCCCCCTTCTGAAAATTCATACACCATTCCAAATGGGAAGATTTTGGGTCTCGATAAATTTCACATGCATCATCCCCGCTTCACGGTGGGTTTTAAGTGACCAGTGTCCACTGAAATAGCCCGCAACCATGACCACTCAGCTATTCAGAATGTAGTATATTTTACATGGCACTTGAAAAGGATCATTTTTTGAATGCAGTTCATAATAAAACAATGTGAGGGAGTGAGTGAATATTAACCTCTCACTATTCAGCTACTCGAGGGCTTTTGGCAACGGACCTCGTAATTTTGAACCATAGTCAAGTGAAGAGGCATAATAAACCAAAGGCATATCCAAAATGACTTTCAGGTATATGTCTCAACCCTCTAAATAAAGCTATTCTAAATAAAATAATTTAAACCACAGTTCTAAGGAAACAAAAGAAAAATATGCAAGCTACACACGCTTGAATGTATGTATAGCTTTAAACCTTTGTAACTATCTGAATCTGAAAAAACTCTTAATCAATGACAATGTGTCGAGAATTATGGGAAATAAACTGATTGCAATTAAGAACTAAATTGCTTCTTTACAAAAGGCTTATAAGATCTGTCCTGACTTATGCATCAGAGACTTGGCCATTGATTTTGCGTGGTGAGGAAGCTTTGGGAATTTTCGAGAGAAAGATCTTACGCTGCATTCTTGGTGGGACCCAAGTGAATGGATCATGAAGAAGAAGATCTAACTTAAAACTCTACAAAATTTACCAGCAACCTGATATTGTAAAATTTGTCAAATTACAGAGACTTAAATGGGCTGGTGATCTGGCTAGAATGAATGAAGATCGTTGCTGCAAGAAAATCTTTCTGGTAAAGCTCATGGGAAATAGATCTCGGGGCGGACCCCCGCTAAAATGGATCGACTGTGCCGAAAAAGACCTAAATATTTTAAAAGTCAGAAACTGGAAAAATACTCCAAAAATAGAGATGCCTGGAGAAAACTTCCGGATAAGACCAGGGCCCACCCAGGGCTGTCGAGCCATTAAAGAAAAAGCTGATTTCAGAAAAAAAAATTCATTTTTCACTTTTAGTACTAATTTCGAATGTTTAAAATGGACCTTACAATCTAGAACTTCGGTGAGATGTGATGAAAATAACATCTCCAAGCTATATCCCTTTTACCTGTCATATTTCACCCCATGAAGACTAAGATGTCTTATTCCATTCACAACCTACAGCAACCCCTGACAAAATTGGTTCTTTACAGAAGTCTTATAAGATCTGTTCTGACTTACGCATCATAGACTTCGGCATTGACTTTACCTGATGAAGAAGCTTTGAGAATTTTCAAGAGAAAGATCTTACGTTGCATTGTTGAAGAAGATCTAATTTAGAATTCCATAAAATTTACCAACAACCTGATTTTAAAATTCTTCTAATTTCTGACTTAAACGGGCTGGTCATCTGGCTAGAATGAATGAAGATCGTTGCTGCAAGAAAATCTTTCTGGCAAAGCCCATGGAAAATAGATCTCGGGGCAGACCTCCACTAAGATGGATTGATTGTGGAGAAAAAAATCCTAACATTTTAAAGGTTAAATACTAGAAAACTGTTGCCAAGAGTAGAGATGTATGGAGAAGGCCAGCGCCCACCTAGGGCAGTTGAGTCCCTGAAGAAGAAATACTTAGTGATAACAGAACAAAAATTTATAACCCAACTCATTCATCCCAGTTGACCACGAGGCTACTAAGGTGTATTTAATTATTCTTAATTAGATACATTCAAAAGATAATCTTCATTTTTTTTTAATGATTTCCAATAATCTTAACTGTTTGCTTTGGTTTTTTTTTTTTTTTTTGGTTCAGTTAATGAACTAGTTTCAAGTAAACTGTTAGTTGAATTTTGACCTGCTAAATTTATTGTGTATCTAAATCAAGGAGTTTTCAACGCCCTAACGTCTTTTATAGATCCCCCCCCCTTAAGATTGGAACGTGTTTAAATCTCTTCTAGACCCAGCTAAAGGTGTGGAAGGAACTAAAGTATCATACGACATGATGAATTCCAATTATCTTATTTATCACTATAAACAACTCAAACACAAATAACACTATAAATAGGATAATTCAATTCAGTAATAGAGCGAGAGAGAGAGACGATATGTTCAACACTGCCGCTCTTCCTTTAATATTACTTTACAAAGATCTTACGTATTTAATGACCGCACAATTATTTTAACACTCCAAACATCAACTTAATTCAAGGTACAGTACCTGTACTTATGCAGTCTTCTATTTAATCCAAGTTGACTTTAACACTTATTGGTAAGCTAAACTTATCACTTTCTTGTTATCTAAACTTCTGGCATTCTTACTTTTTTGTTTACGTATACACTTCACTGCCAATTTACTAAATATTTATTATTCACTTAACTTCTCATCTACTCACAATTCACTAACTCTCAAACACGCGAAGAAGGAATATATGTATTAAATTTAATTTGCATATCACGTTTTCTCCCTTTTGGCGGTTAAAAATGCTGGCCCAAAAGAATTCCCAAAAGGATTAGTGGAAGGACGTGTATAGATCCGTCACAAGATTAAAAAATAGATGGGGGGGGGGACTTTATTTCAAGCAATCTTGGGTTTTTATATTTAGAACACAAATTAAGAAAATACATAAATCAAGGATTTGAAACTTTTTCCGTTTTTCATAGGTATTATTTCAAGAAGTTAGTCTTTCATTAAAAACTACCAAACTTGGTGGCGCAACAGCCCATGAGGGCCAAGGCCTACTGTGCCCCTCAGTTTTCTTGACCTTGGGCACTGAGGTGCATGAGCAGATGTACCGGTCATTGGTCAGTCCGACGCGAACCCCCCCCCCCAGTGTTTAGTTCCCAAGCAAGCTTGGATTCAATTGTCGATCTATTGAAGAGATGAAAGGCTGAGTCAGCTTTGCCCAGCTCGGGGTTTGAACCTCGGACCTGTGGCGGGAAAACGCGATAGGCTACAACTCAACTACTGGCATTAAAAAGTTTCCAACATAGTTTTGTTTTTAAAACTTCTTTTACCCAATTTCAACATTATAACCAACAGTGGCACCTTTCACAAAATTGCTCAACACGAAAAAAATATTACTGCTTTAATCATACCAACTCTGAAAAGCATCATGACTACTTCTTAGAATAATTATATATTTCTCAATCCTTTCTTTCACGGAAACTTTTCGACATAGAAAACTTTAAGAAAACAAATAAAAAACTTCATCTGTAGCTGTCTAATTAAATGTAAAATTACTTTTCCCACTAACACAAAACCTTTGAAAAAAAATCGCTACAACATAATAATCCCTTATTCCTTTCCTTCGTGGCGTGTTTCGTTCGGACTTATAAATATGCATAAGCAGGAACAGAGATAAAATAGACGAATCATCTGGTGGGAAAAAGAAAAGAATTAATCTTCACTTTATTCGAATTGTTAACGACATCATTAGCATCGTCATTTCCCTTTCGTGTTTTCGTTACCTCAGTGAAACACAGACACGGTTACAGCGAAACAGCTGGAGCTGAGAAATTATTTCTCATCGTTAATCAGGCGACTAACAGACAAATAAAAAAAATTGCAGAAAAGACTCAAACACAGCTGTTTGATTTCTGACTTTTATCATAGTTTGGTATTAAAGTAAAATATTGCATTATTAGTGCTCTTTGAAGATAAAAGAACTAAACATCACGAGTTTCGATATCAGTTTAAGGAACTCGAATGATTTTTTTTAATTCGAAATCTTATTGGTAACTAATTTTTTTTCCAGTCAATAACAAGCAAGTATTCTGCTTTATTTTTTTTAAAGAATCAATTAATTCTAGGGTACAAAATCAAAATAGGCATTAATAACAATGCTGAAGCTCCTAAAAAATGGAGGAATATTGAATATGCCATAGTTAAATTCCGTATTTTTTTCTTTTTTCAATATAGTTTTCTATAAAAATAATGACTTAGAATTCGAATAGAAATTTCCCTTTTTTCCCCCTCCCATTTTTTAACAAAAAAAAAAAAACAACAAAAAAAGGGAAAAAAAGAATTATTCTGTCGATTGTTTTCACTACAAAACTTGATTTCAAAGAGGATCCCTCCAAAAAAACGTTCCGAAATTTCTCAATCATGAAATTCAAAACACGGAGAAAAACTTTAAAATGCCGTAAAAGGAATTTTGTAATTTTTTTCCTTGAAAAAAGAATATCATGAATTAGCATGGATAACTATTGTGCCATATTATATTTAATAAGAATTTTCAATCAAACTTTCTAATATCGATATTCGAATGATAAAAGTGGTATTAACTGAATGTATAATAATTTTCTCCACACACTGTCCGAAATCATGTTTATTACATTTTGTCATTTACACAACTTTATTACTAATTTATTGAATATAATTTTTTGGTTATATAGTTGGTTTATTTGGTATAAGCTACGAATTTGGTCAAGATGTATTAAGCTCTCCTTAATTTATGAAAAAAAGGATATCTAGCATATCCAACAAAATTTCAAAATATTCCGATTATTTTAAAGAAATGATTTACTAAAAAATCACTTTACATAATAGTTAAAAATATAAATTGTAATTCGAAAAAATCGTTTAAAAATGTTTCAATATTCTCAATACTTTGTTTTGGTAAAGAAGATATAATTTTCAATAAATTATTATTTTTAATAAAATAGTATTTTTATGGAAAACAGACTTAAAAAACCATTATGACGCCATTTTTTTTTTTTTTTTTTTTTTTTTTGTAGAATTTTAAGTTTTTGTATTGCCCAAAAATTATTTAAGGTAAATTAAAATTTCGTATTTCTCAAGTAAAATAACATCGAAACTTCAATAACATTGGACTCAAATAACTATAAATGTTAAAGTCTCCTATAATCAAAATTCGCCATGAGAGATTGAGCGAGCTAAATTAGCTAAATTCAAGTGACGTCACAGTCATATGATAATGACAAGCACGTGTGTTTCTAACCAATCAGTTCAAAAACTCATGTGACGTCATAGTCTTACGATAAAAGCAGTCATGTGTCTCCAAGGTAATAATTTCCTGCGCTTGTTGCCAACTTTTGCAGAAACTTTCTCTTAAAATTTATATATTTATCAACTATAATAACGTATGTAGGTATACAAAATGCATTTTATTTAAAAATTCATGCATAAAAAAAGATTTTTTTTTAAATTTTAGAAGCTAATTTTTTTTAATTTAAATTTTTCGAGTGCAAGAATCATACTTGGCAATTTATATAAGCCAATCAAAAAGTCGTCATTCAAATTCTCATCATTTTTCAGTCACGTGTCTGCTTTAATCTTGTCAGATTTGTTACCATGGTAACGGCAAATAAAAAAAAAGGGAAAACAAGAATAAAACCTTTGGACAAATTATCATTCATGTAATAAGGCCTGTACTGGCGATGCTTAGCGATAAAATTTTAATGGACAAATTGAATTGTGTGTGTTTTCCGTTTCTTTTCTAAATAAAGACTTTTGTAACACATGTATCTTTCTCCATCACCATTCGTACCGGAGTCTATCATTGTCAAGGATTTGTCAATTTGTATGAATGGGACTTCATTCATAGTCTTATTTGTCAAAGCCTTAACAATGACACAATACGATACACATCGATGATGGGAAGAAAAAAAATCTAACTTTTTGAATACACTAAGAAGAATACAAGAATTGAAAGAAACGCCGTAGATAATTTCGATGCACTCTTTTTTTTAGTAATTATTTCTTCGGCTTAAGCGTTATGGGAGACATTTGGGGGGAAAAAGAAGACTGAGATAATAAAAATTAAATATTTATGTAGAATAAGGATATATATATATAAAGAGAGATAGTTGTCTGTCAAAATCTATATAGACAGATAGCTATATAGATAGAGAAACATATTTACATACTGCGGATTATAACAGAAATGAATCTCAAGGTCCTCTGTCGGCGTGGTGTGAAAGATTAAGGTACTGCCGATTAAGATCCGATCCCCAAAGAAAGATTAAGATCCGACTGCCCCAAAATTGTGAATTTTGCCAAAAATTGACAAACTTTTTTTATGATTTTATTTTATAGGCCATCTTATTAGCTTTATAAAAATACCAAGTTTTTTATTTTTCGTTTACTAGAACAAAAAATACAAATGTTTTAGTAAAAGAAGATGCCATTACTTTAACCAAGATGTCATATTTTAAAACGCGTTTTACTCGAAATGTGTTTTTTGAAAATGCTCAACCGCGGTCAGCGATTGCTAAAAAAGTTTTGAAAATAGTTAACTGAAATTTTTTTTGTATGTTCTGTATAATAGTGGAAGTATTTTAACCTTGAGATTTATCAATCACTGCTTTATTACAAAATTTATAGTCACTTATGTTAGTATAATCGCTGCTTTTTTAACCAATTTCATAAAATAACTAAGATAAAGTGCGCTAGTTTTTGTAAAAACTAAAATATCTCTTATCCTGAGGTCATTTCAAGAACGAATAACATAGCAACTCATCAGAATCAACAAGAAAAATTGAAAATTTGTTCATAAACTTTTGGTACAGAATAGGTCCCGTTATGTTATTTTATTTTTTGTCAATTTTTACCCATTTTTTCTCATTTTTGTAATAATAATTTCTTTTTCTCTTCTTAATTTTAGCATATTTTTCTTAAAATATACCAAACAAATCTAAAAACCACAAAAAAATTTCCATATCTCCATTTTTTCAAAAAAAAAAGTTGTCACAACCAGTCGGATACCTTAATAAGCGAGATATCAATTTCTTCATTTGAAGATGGTCCGTAATTAAGGATTGTTGACAAAAAAATTTATAACGAAAACATATAACCAAATCTGAAACAAAATCTCAAAGATTACATAAATGATTTTTTTTTAATGGAAATGAGCCACAATCTCACACCAAGCATAGCTTTAAAGAATGAAGTCTTTATTTTTAATTATAAATTATTATTGAAGTGCAAATGTGAGTGTCAAAGTTTTCTAGCGTAATTAATACATCCTAATTCAATTAATCGATTAATTGCTCATTAAAGTCACTCTCTGAATCAACACAAAAGCAATTGGTGGTGGACCTTGTAATTTTGAGCTACGGCTGAGGACGACACCAGACCTGGAATGCTCTCTCTAATAGCTTCCTCACCACGCCAACGTGAGGACTTTACACTGACAGATATAACAAGCATCGTCCACTCTACATAATGGATTTTCAATGGCACTAGGGCTTGAACACATGAACGACAGAAGCAAACTATATAATTAAAGTACATAACGTCACTTTTCTCAGTAAATCTACAATGGAAGAAATCTGCAAAAATAGCAGAACTAATGACTTCCCAAATGGCAGCCCAAAAAAAGAGGTTCTTCGTTTCCTCACATGAAGTGGACTCACTTATTGAGAAGACAAAGCCATGGTTGCTTTTGTTGTGGCCAATCTATAGACTTAAATATCTTGTAGCCGGAAGTCTAATATCCACTTACCCAGCCATGAAACATAGAATTCAGTTTCAATATACCTACAATATATTGAATATTCAGAATAATCAAACCAACATACTATAAACTACATTAACTGTAATTATTACACGAATTAAAGAAATTATGTGCTTATTTACTCAAAATAATTTTCAGTGGATAAGTGGAAATCAGATCATTTAATCAAAGACATTTTGTTTACCTATGCCTGTTGTTATTGCTGGAAAATATGTGCTTTTTAAAGAAAAGTTTCTGCAAAAAGCAAAAGTTGGCAACAGCGAAGTGCGTGAACTGATTGGTTGGAAACACGTGACTGCCTTTATCATGTAATCATGACGTCACATGAATTTAACCTATGAAACAGATTAATTGTGCACGTACAATACCGTACAAGCTGACTAGCATCGGCAAGTTCTGCTATAGATTATCCTATTTTTTCAATTCCTACTATAGTTCACACTCCCCCTATATATACAGGGTGTCCAGCCTTAATGTGACCCAATAGCTAATTCCCGAACCGTTCGGTTTAGATATGCACTTCCAATTTGAAAAATGTTTTTAAAAAAGTAAGGAATGTTTTTACGTGCTTTTCGAACCAAAAGGCCTATTTAGAAAAAAATTACAAAAATTAAATTTTTTACGATCCCCAGATCCTATCAATTATATTTAGGAAAAGATGCAGTACACAAAAACAAAGTAAACACAAAAAGTTTCATTTTATTGCGATAAAAACTGGCCGAGTTATGAAACTTTGAAAATCGTATATTTCCTCAATTTTCCCAGCCGTTTTCAAGAAGCTAGTTAGGGGCCGTCTCCAAAGTGAAATTAATTGGAACTCTGCCAGGAAACTTACGCTTTTGCACGTCACTCTCACGTAAATCGTTTTTAAATTTAAAAGCACATAAATTACGTTAATAATATAATAATTGAGTACGTAAGAAATATAATTTATTCTGTACGTGTGAAATATAGACAAAATAAAATATTTTGGACGAAGAAAACATTTCAAAAGCAGTTCCAAAAAAATAGGCTTATTTGCTGCGGTACTGATAGTGATTATTAAAAATCTGTTGTGTAGTGGCTAGCAATTGCAATATTACGAATTCTAGTACGGGAGAACGAGATGTATACAAATGAAAAATACTACGAAATGGTAATGTGTAATCGAAATAAGAGAGAGGCTTCAAGACTTTATGCAATTAAATTTCCCAGTCGAAGACATCCATCTTATCGTACAATTGCCCATGCTGTTCAACACTTGTATAAAAGCGGGAGTTGTCATAGACGTATTCTTTTGTCTCGTGCCACACCTTCAAGCTTGCTGATACCCACTGAGGATGTTCTAGGATATGCCCTGGCTCATCCTGAAAGTAGTGTCCAGGATATTAGCAAGGCTCTTTCCTACTCAAAATCGACGGTGTGAAACATATTATATACGTACGGTGCATATCCTTATCGTTCAGTCCTGGCACTGTTACTAATGCCCGGAGACCAAGAGCGTCGTTTTGATTTTTGCAGTTTCGTGTTAAATACACTGGATGAAAATCCAGATTTTTTTAATGAAGTTTTGTGGTCGGATGAATGCCAGTTCTTGACGAAAGGCACTATTAATACGCAGAATACGCATTGTTGGTCCCTCGAAAACCCACATCTAATACGACCGAATCATCACCAAGTGCATTGGTCGGTGAATGTGTGGAGCGGAATATGGAAGAGCACCTTAATTGGCCCAATGTATTTCGATGGACCTTTAAGATCAGAATCATACACGGAAATTTTATCTGGACCATTAGCCGATTTTTTAGAAGATGAAGTTTTCTAAGTCTTCTGGATGTCTTTCTCTGGGGCTTCCTAAAAAGCAAAGTGTACGAACGTGAATTCACGAGTAAATCCGATTTACTCAATCGAATCAGCATGGCATGCAGGTCTGTGGCACCAACTATGTTGCAGAAGCTACAGGCGGAGGTTCTGACGCGTGTTCGATACTGCATTTCTGCGGAAGGCAGTCATTTTGAACATTATTTAAGTTAATTTGGTCATTCTGATATAATAAAGCCCCTGTTTCATGATTGGCGCATCATTCTACATAATGCTATAATTTGAAAGGAAAATCCAGTATTCTTTTGCTGCTAGTTGCTAAAATAAGTTTTTTTAATCTTTTCGGTACAAATTGTATTTCTTTAATTTAACTTTTATTGTTTGCCATACAGCAATACAAATTGTCAATCTATAATGTTTAAAATGATGTTTCAATGTTACTATGATGTTTTTCTTTTGCTCTTTCTGTAGATAGTGAATTACTGTTCTCTAAACTCAATGTATATACGACCCCCTTTTCTGAGCAATTCAGGTGCTTCAATTTTATGTAGGCATAACTCGGTCAGTTTTTATCGTAATAAAATGAAACTTTTTGTGTTTACTTTGTTTTTGTGAACTGCATCTTTTCCTAAATATAAGTGATAGGACCTGGGGTCCGTATAAAAATTTAATTTTTGTAATTTTTTTTCTAAATAGGCTTTTTGGTTTCAAAAGCCCGTAAAAACATTCCTTACCTTTTTTTAAAACTTTTTTCAAATTGGAAGTACATGTCTAAACCGAACAGTTCGGGAATTACCTATTGGGTCACATTAAGGCTGGACAGCTTGTATATATTTATATATCTTGCTAAAATTTCCAATCGTAAATAAAATACTTTTTATTCATCCACTCAGGATCAAATAGGTCTTTTTAAGCTTGTCGTGGATGACGCTTGATGTTAATACGGTTTTTTCAAATATTGATTCATTAATTAAATTTAATTAATTAATTATAGTTTAAGAGATATATTTCAGTCGATATTATTTCTCTAGATGGCAGCACCATTGGATAAAACAGCTTTTGTTAAATTTGTGATGAAGATTTAACTTAACCTGAACAATCATATGCTAGACAGCACGTCAGCATTCCTTTTACACTGGTTTTAAGATAAATTCTAACCTATTCTATTCAACTTTTATTAAAAAATGTAATTACAAATTTAATGTGGTTAAAAAGTTTTTAATGTTAATTTAAAAGGTGTTTTGCCAATTAATATTGTGATTCTGTCATATGTATATACATATTTACATTAATTATGATTATTTAATAAAGAGTAACTAAAAAACCATTTTTTCTAAGTAGGAATTGTCTTTAAAAAATCTTTTTTCTTACTTGTTATTGTCTGAGTAGAAAATCCCACATAAACAACACTGGAAACAACTTTTATGTTAATCACCTCACATTGTAAAAAAAATAGCATTTGTCATGTTATTCTTACGTCCGTCTCGTCCAAACAGAGCTTGTACGGTTTTTAATAAACAATAAATAGTTGTACAGACGCCAGAAATCGTTATGAGATTCAGAGCAACCATTTAACAGTCAGTGTGATCATCTCTTCCTCCATTCTGCTGGTATTATGAAATGAATTTTGGCAACAGTATAGCATTCCAGGGACGTCTCTGGTGATAACGAAACTTTTCTTTACCGAGCAATTAACTTTCCGAGCAATGGAGGGTGATTCTGATAATGTGAGTCATCCTTGAATTTAAAGCTGCACAATGGGTGATTAGAATTCCATCTTTCAAGGAAGACCTCCAGGTATTGTAGGTCCATTTATTTGGACAGGAAATGTAAGCAAAGGGAAGTATTCTCTCTGCTTTTCCCTCTTTACAATGTACTATTTCTCTAAAGAGCTAATTAGAAAATACAATCCTACGATATTTTTTGGGATACTTATAACATAATAATTATCCTCTAAAACCCCAGAAATACACTCTAGTTAACATAAAATATACACCCCCCATTGACTCATTTAATATGTTTCTAGTATAACACATAACAAAACTACTAATATAAAAAAAAATTAAGACAATTCCTACTTTGAATGGATGAATAGAAAGTTTTATAAACGATTGAAAATTTGAACGAGATATATATATATATATATATATATATATATACACTGGTGTGCAAAAATTAAGGACGAAGTCGAAAAATTAGCATATCAGCTGAACGAAGAGGCAGAGCGGACAGAAAGACCAATCAGGAGATTAAGTGAGGTGATGTACGGTAGCACATGCGCAGATATGCAGGTAGACGTAATGGGGGAGTGTCTGAGTAGTAAAGCATGTTGTCGGTGTAAGATTAGTATTTCTGGCAAAGAGATTGCACACCGTATAGCAGTTAAAATCACACCGAGTTGCTGCCTCAGCGAGAAATGGCGAATAATCAATCTGTTAGACGACATCTGGATGCTTTTACCCGAGGTCGAATCATTGGGAAGTTGGAGGAAGGTCGCAGTGTGTCAAGTGTGGCTGCAGAGTTCGGAATTGCTCACAGCATCGTTTCACGACTTTGGAGACAATTTCAAACTACAGGAACAGCTATCCGGGGGTTCAGTAGTGGTCGTCCACGAGGAACCACACCCGCAGATGACCAGTATATTGCCTTACAGGCCAGAAGAAACAGGCGGCAGACAGCGGGAGAAATCGCTAGACACACGACACAGGCGACTGGACGACCGATATCGCGTTTTACCGTGGCCAGAAGACTGCACGGTGGTGGTCTGTTTGCACGACGCCCTGTACGGTGTGTACCTCTAACGCCTGCCCATCGGAGAAGGCGTTCTCTGTGGTGCCGGGAATACCGGAATTGGAGAGACAATGAATGGGGACGAGTACTCTTTACAGATGAGAGCAGATTCAGTCTGAGTAGCGATTCTCATCGCATACTCATCTGGAGAGAGCGGGGAAGCCGCAATCATCCCTCGAACATCATTGAAAGGGACAGGTATGGAGGTGGCGGTGTTCTCGTTTGGGGAGGCATCATGCTTGGTAGTCGTACAGACCTTCACATCTTCGACGCAGGTCCAGTCAACGGGACCCGTTATTGTAACGAGATTCTTCTTCCATATGTGCGTCTTTTTAGAGGCGCTATGGGTCCGCAGTTCCTTTTCATGGACGACAATGCACCATGTCATCGCACAGTAGCTGCCGAACAGCTCTTAGAGAGTGAGGATATTGAACGTATGGATTGGCCGGCACGATCTCCGGATCTCAATCCCATCGAGCATGTATTGTATTTTCTAGGCAGACGCTTGGCAGCTCGTACCTTACCACCAGTAACGATTCCGGAGATTCGATTGGCGCTGCAAGACGAATGGGCAGCAATACCTCAACAACTCATTGACACCCTCATTCTCAGCATGGGCAGACGCTGTGAAACCTGCCTAGCAGTCAGGGGAGATCATATCCCCTACTAAAGACCGGATATTTCTTGCTGGACACCCATCACAGGGATCTTTCGGCCTTCAGTCGCATTGCGCTCCATGCTACTTTGTCAATAAAGCTTCTTTTTATCCCTTTGATTTCTCTTTTAGAAAGTGTTGCTTACATTACTCATGTCCTTACGTATTGGGGATCTTAAAGTATTAAATGTGTTGATTTGGAATGCTTTTGTACAAAGTTATATTGAAAAAACCGTCTCGTCCTTGATTTTTGCACACCAGTGTATATAGGGAGAGAGTGAACCAATAGTAGGAACTGAAAAAAGAGCATGATTTGTCTGCATTGTAGTAACAATGCACACCCGGTTTGGCTAGTTTGTCTGAAAAACCGGTTTTCGACGCCAACTTTTGTTATTGTTTTAACAGTTACATTGTTACAACAATAGAGATGAATCTAAGTTGGCGACGAAAACCGGTAATTAATTTAATCAATTTAATTAAATTAACGAATTAATATTTGAAAATACTGTATTAACATTAAGTATCATCCAGTACAAGTTTAAAAAAATTATTTGAACTTGATAGGATGAATAGAAAGTATTTTATTTTATGACTGAAAATTTGAACAAGATAGAGAGAGGAGGAGGGAGAGAGAGCTAATAGAGTAGGAGTTGAAAAATGCAATATCATAATGCACACAACTTTTAGTGAAAATACCTGTAAGTTATATATGACTAAATATTTGTAAATCTACAAGTGGGAATTTTCGGATGAAATTGAAAACCTATGTATGCAGAAGAATTCAAGGTAATATGTTCTTGAATAAATGCAGATTGCTGTGCGTGAAAAAAAAACACCTTTTTAAAAAAAAAAAAGTCTTACAGCAACATTTGAAACATAACTTAAAATCACTAATCTAAATAACCTTATTTCCAAGAAAACTCGATGTAATAGAAATAAAAGATTTATTTTATGGAAACATGAAAGCATAGTCCAGTGATTCCCAAAGTGGTCTGTATAGACCCCAGGGGTTTATGAAGACCTCCATGGGGTCCATGCTGTGTAAGTGGGTGCCTATGATATAGTGACTATCATTAAACTAGACCGTGACTTTGATTTTAAAAAAATTATAATCAAGTAAAAACCAAATTTTACCTTTTTAACAGAAATATTTACTAAATTTAATGAGGTTAATTTTCATTTACAAGGTGACAGCATAAATTTTATTAGGAGAACCATTTCAGCTTTTCTTTTCTGAGATAAGCTAAAGAAGTATAATACTGGAGGTTCGGAATTTTCTAAATTTGTCACAGACAATCTGTCAGAACGTTTTAACCTATACGTTCAACATTTAAATACCTTTAATTCAGATTTTGAAACAAGGTTTGAGAAAGCTTTGACTATGGCCATACCACATTAAGGAATGAATTCATATGGTCATATTGAAAAAAAAAATGTCACATTACAATAGGAAGATCTTAAAGTATAGAAACGGATGTCAGCAATTTTGGCTTTAAAAAGTCAAACCTGCTACTTGTGCCGACTTATGGAATATAGTGAGGAAGTTTTTCATTGCTTTTCCTAGTGTGAATGTGTTTCAGCGCGGTTGCCCATCTCCAAAACAAAAGTAATAATAAAATACTGGACACTACTGACAGAGGAGATTTAAGGTTAAACCAGACAAGATTGATACCAAATGTTGAAAATTTGATATTGTAGTACTAGAGATTCATCCCTCCTTTTAAATTCATTTGTTTGTTGTTTGGTTATTTTATATTTAAAAGTTTTATTTATTAATTAACTTGTGATGGATCTATACGGTTCCTTCTACTAATTCATTGGGGATTCTTTTTGGGCGATCATTCTTTCAACCAACTTTCTACGAGGAAAGAGCGTGATTATGCAAATGAAGTTTAATATATATATTCTGTATTCACGAGTCTTGAGAGTTAGTGAAGTAAGAATTGAAGGTTAGTGAAATGAAGATAGCTTGGATGTGAAATGAATAGATGAGAAGCCAGCAATCCGGCAGTAATACGTATACGTAAACAGTGA
This sequence comes from Trichonephila clavata, assembly GCA_019973975.1. NCBI lineage: Eukaryota > Metazoa > Arthropoda > Arachnida > Araneae > Nephilidae > Trichonephila > Trichonephila clavata. The sequence continues at coordinate 99,330 of BMAO01018982.1, forward strand.
ACGACGCGAGAAGTTGGAAATTCGGAAAGTGCTTAGTTTCACTATTGGAGAAGTGCTTAAGGCCACGTCTAAAGATTAAAGGATTGCAAGAGTTCAGGTACTGTGATCTTATTTCAAGAAGAAGTTAGAGAGTTAAAACAAGCTTTGTATAAGTTATCATGATAGATTTGCATGATCGGATATATTATCCCCACGCCATCTTGTCTCACCCCCATCCTCTGACTGATCAAAATTATCTTAATTAGAGTGTTACTTGTGTCTGTGTCGAAACGTGTTGCTTCTGAGAGACCGAGGACACCCTAGACAGGCACTGGGGACCCTCGGGGTTCCATGGGGGGCCTACTTTTGCATAAGGGCCCAGGGCCTCAAAGAGACTTAAGACGTTCATGAAAGTGGCTTCAGATTTCAATCATAATTTATATATTCGACTCACGTTCTCGCGATGTCGTCTTATGAGTTGGTAAACCTGCATCTATTTCATTATATTTTCTATGGTCCATGTTTTGATGTTTGTTGCGTAATATTATACAAGAAAACGTATTCAAGAAAACGTTATATAAGAACTCCTGATTAGTTCTAACAAATCTTTAAGAGCAGAGAGTTGTCTTTTTCTGTTTTATTTCTTGTATTAATTAGTAAAGGATGTATTTTTTTAATAAAAAAAGTATTAATTAGAATACTTAGTTTTATTCCTTCGTACAAGAAAGGACTCTTGTGTAACTTGTTATCTCGCAGGAAATAATTGTAATCAATTTTTCTAAACTATCGCTTATATACATGTAGGAAGCACATTAAATAATCACTCAAGGAGAGATGAAGATGGATTGATTTAATCACTTTATATTCGTAAGCATGTACTTCCATTTACAACAAAAATTTTCATTATTTTTTAATATACAAACCGGATTGCTTCTATGCTACTCTTCCTTGGTCGAAGATAAGACAGCATGTAGTTGACCATGTCCAAAGATTAGGTATTAAAATATCCATGTTTCATAGCTCTTTTAAAAAATAACATGCATTTAACAGCATTCATTGCTGTTTTTTTCTCAAAAGTTTGTATAAAACAACCAAAGCTTCCTATAATTTTAAGAGAGTAATAAAATATACATAATAAAAAAAAGACAAAATCCTATAACATTATCCTCCACTTAAAAAGCGCTTTAAGTCCCAACGACCAATATTAATGTCAGGATACAAAATAATAATTATCTGGATTTATGAAACCTGAACTCATAATCTAACAATTACAAATCCTCGATTCGCATAAACTAAACTTTTTTTGACTTTTCATATATTTCTCACATTGATATATAAAGAATTGTAGTCATAATATAGAGTTAACATTAATCAAAATATATACAAAAAACAGAGAAACTTATTTAATCTAGTTTTCTTTTTTTATGATTTGGGAATGTGGGTTTGTAAAAAGTTGAATTTAACTGAAGAGGAGCTCCAAGAACAATTTGCCTAGGGTCCCCCCCCCCTACCTTCCAGAGCTTTCTCGAAAAATCCGCTTAAGTCAGAGATCATTATGTTATAGATTTCTACAGTAATTTCCAGAAGCATCCATAAGTCGCCAAAAATGATGCCAACTTAGCTGTATCACCAATATTTTGTCTCCATTGAAACTCCATTATAATGTAAGGGACGGTGCTTCTTGGGAATATTACAGTTTTTAATCATAAAATAAATACAACAGAAAGTAATATTAACATATATTAAACATCCAGATATAAACTATTTACACTATTTTAAGAAGAAACAATAATTACTCAAAAGGATAAATTTTTAATTACACAAAATATGCTCTATTTATAAAAAAGTTTTTAAAGGTAATTAGGAACATTGTTTTTTAAAGAGCAATAAATTAAGAAGACTAGAAATTTACTTTTTTCCTGCTTACGCAATATATTGAGAAAAAAAAAATAGAACTACATAGTACATATAATTTAGTTTTTCAATCAATTTGAACAAGGAGTATGACAGGTATATAATTTATACAGTAGGAGTTGGTCCACCGTTAGGTAGACAGGGTGTACTCCCCCCCCCTAGTTGTTTTTTTTAGATAAGAAATTCGCTTCACACGCAGTACATACAATGTCTTCAAATATCAAAAATAATATAACAGATTTCAAATCATATAATTTCAGTGTTGTAGCATGAAAATATGCACGTAAATCTGCTTTTATAGCTCTCACGAGTGTTAAAATGCCTCCAAGAAAAATTAAAATGAGTTTTTTGAAATAGCTTTGACAAAGCCATTGAATATATCTTATTTGCATGCTCTAAATTTGACATAAAAAGCATAAATTTCATAGGATTAACAATCGAATTTAAAATGATTGGTTAAATGGAAACTTAATCCGGTTACTTAATAGTATATTAAAATGTAAATAACATCTCCTGAACAAAAGAGATTTTTCAAAAGTACGGTACTTACGTACTATCGCAACAATGTCAAAGTTCAGGGTAACTCGCCAAGACGGCAACCCCGATTTCACACGTATCCTATGCTAAATTGACAGGCATGTGCTTCATTTCATATAATGTTTTCAATACGGTTGCGGTAATATGTAAGTACTAAAATTACAGCGAAGACTGACTAAAGAGTTTTTTCAAAATTATTTTTCTAAGTAACTGAATAATCCATAAGATTTATTTCTTTTTCAATTCCTACTATTAGCTCTCTCTCTCTCTCTCTCTCTATATATATATATATATATCTTGTCCAAATTTTCAATCGTTAATAAAATACTTTCTTTCATCCAATCAAGTTCAAATACATTTTTTAAACTTGTAATGGATGACACTTGATGTTTAAACAGTTATTTCAAATATTAATTCATTAATTTAATTAAACTAATTAAATTAATTACTGGTTTTTGATTCCAACTTAGATTCGTCTCTATTGTTGTAACAATGTAACTGTTAAAACAATGACAAAAGTTTGGGTTGAAAACCGGTTTTTCAGTCAAACCATTACAACAATGCAGACAAATCATGTTCTCTTTTCAATTCCTACTAATTCCGAATTACATAATCAGGAATATTCGTACTCTCGGAAATCCATAAATCCCATTATTCAATTTTGTAATTAAATTTCTGAAACTCTTGAAACTTTTTTTTCTGATGAAATATCCCTTTGATAGCTAAAGCTGGTCTTTGTAAAATTTTGCATCGAACACTTAAAAATGCTGTGGTTCCAAGTCGTGAAATAAAGGGCCAGATCAGTTGTCGACCTCGTCATTTGAATGTAAATTTTTTTTCACCTTCTAACTGATATGTTTTTGTTTAACTGTTTCTTTCTGTTCCGCATGACGATCCGCTTCCTACAGTCAATATGCTTCAGATTTCTGAATTACTGTCATATGACGAGGTCGATATCTGAACCGGCACCCCTCTCTCCACATCAACGGGAGTACTCTGACAAATTTCACGTACATCAACGTTTCTCAAACTGTGGGGCGCGCCCCCTAGGGGCATGATAACTGTACGAGGGGGCTGCGAGCATGTTGAAAAGTCGAAAACAAAAGATTATTTTAAAAAGTTATTAATTTACAGAAAGTAAAAAAACAAAATACATTCAGACATAATTAAAAAAATATACTTTACACTGATATAATACACTTATAAATGTATTTTAGCACAATGTATTTTATAATTAGTTTAACAATACAAAGTTAAGAACAAGTTTAATAATTACCATTTACTTCATGGGCTTGTCACACATAAATTATATGTGAAAATTAACACTTATCTTGATAATTTGATAACACAATAACAATTTGATAACAATTGTAAGTTAAAACCCATTTAATAATTACCAGTGACTCCCTGGGCTTGTCATATATTAAATTATGTACAAAAATTAACACTCATCTTGATAATTTGTGCAGTTTATAATTAATCCCTTAAACGCCAATGAAAAGTTACGCGATTAGCTCCCTAATGCCACCATTTTCAACGTAGACACGCGTATGTGATGTATTAGGGGGAAGGGAGAGAAGGAATAAATAAGCAAATCCTCTGAAATAAGTAAATCCTTCGTAAACACTGTCAACGTCCTTTTTATTGTATTCCAAAGCCTTCGGAATAATTTTATGGATAACAGCGCACAGAAAAGATCGTACTTCGAAAAGACGCATATATACGCCTGGGGCAATTAAGACTTTGGCTGAGCGCGAGACGTTTATATACACCGGTGGTACTTAAGAGGTTAAAGTCGTCTTTGCGTCAAAATATAGTATTATTGAATTCAATACATTCTTATGGTAAGGAGAGGGGGGAGTGATGAAAGTTATGATTGAATATTGGGTCACAAATATTGGAAGTTTTAAAAGCACTGACGTACATATCAGCCGCACTACGCGACTTTCTTTAAAAATAGAACAAACTGTTTTGTCTACCCATGTGACCGCGATAGTCTAGTGGTCCTGGTCACGAACTTGTTATCGAGCCGCGGTTTTTAGTCCTGAGGCACAGAAGACTGGTTGTGCAGAGGGGCTGATGCACATCAAATATGTCGTGGCTCAGAGTTTTCACATTGGTGTCAAGTCGCCCATCCGGTACAGTGGTTAGCGACGCTAACTGCTGTGCCGTAGGGCCTGGGTTCGAATCCCGGAGAAGACATGGATGTTTGTAAATGTATAGGGATTTTGAGGCATGGGGATCCTCTAAATAGCCGTCGAGCCGCAAGTCCTCTCGTGAGGTTGGTGGATGGGGAAGAGAGGTGGGAGGCCCCTGACCCTCCCCCAGGTTGTGTTCAAAATTGGGGTAGAACCGAGCTAAATCACAGTGTCACCTGTTTAGTGTTCAAGGCTACGGTCAACGACAGGCGTACATCTAGCCTCTTGCCATGATGAATTTCGTGAGCCTGGATCTGACGCAGTCAAGATCAGGTGGCATAAGAAACAACAACAACGTTGGTGTCAAGGGGAAGTTAGGAAAGCGGGATGCCGGCTCTGGTGTCATCTTGACCGTGAATTAAAATTATGAGGTTTGTCGCTAATAGCCTTCGCGTTGCTTCTGAGTATGAAGTTAGTACTCACTCCTTTATCTGCCTACAGAAGAGCGGCCGTGGTAGCCTAGTGGTCAAGGTAAAGGACTCGTGGCCGGCGTGTCATGAATTCGAGCCTAGTATCGCCTAGTATAAGGGAGCGATGCACGTTAAATCTGTCGAGAGATAAAACGTTCTCCCCGTGGTGGAGTGTGGTAGTTAGGAGAGGGAGGTGCCAGCTCAGGTGTCGTCCTCGTCACTTGATCACAGTTCAAAATTGCGAGGCCCGTCGCCAAAATCCCTCGATAGCTGAACAGTGCGACGTTACTATTCATTCACTCACTTACTGCCTATAGCAGAAACAGTATGGATGAAGACATTAAAAGGCCAGAAAATGCCCATAATGAATTTGGAAAATATTATTGACATGAGTTTTGAAGGTTTGTGACTCAATACAAATATCGATTAGGTACTTTACCTATTTAAATGTTATCCAGGAATCCAGAATTTCATTAACAATAGTTATAAAAACCAAAAAAACTATTCACTAAATCAATTTATTCACGTAGAAAGATATTCGCTTACATAGGGCGACAAACTGTAATTAGATTAACAATGTGAAATTCCTCCAGAATGGAGTTATTGGAAACGATCTCGTCATTTTGATTGATTTATTGTTTATTAACATCACCCTCAGAAGTTACACGAATGCTTATTTGCGATGAATCTCATAATTTTGAACCACGGTCAAACGACGAGGACTATACCTGAGCTCTCACCCTAAGCTCTAAACTTCATTACCACACCAACATGAGGGCTTTCGGTTTCGACAAATTTGGTAATGGTCTACTAGGTGCTCTATACGATAAGTCTTTACTAGTGATTTTGAATAAGGATCGAATGACGAGGTTGCCTCTAAAGCTTGTACTTCAGTTTCCACACACACACACAACATCCAGATTTACACATTTCTACAAACTAGTACCAAAGGAATAATTTACACTCTCTTCGCTAAAAGCTTATTTTTGCAAAATATATACAAAACTGAATACCGACTTAACTGTAATTGTATTTGAGATTACTGGGTTTTTTCCCCCACGAAGCAGTGATCTCGGTTGGCCTAATGGAAAATCCAACTGTCATTCCCAAACATCTTTATCACAACATATGAAGGTTTAACATTGTTATATTGAGCTTATAATAATATTCACATTATTATATTATACAATAATCATTGAATGAAATCAAATTCAAAATTCATGATCATGAAGTTAAATTATCGTTACATTACAATTATTACAATAATCAAAGAATAATCAAATCCATTATTCCATTTTTTTAAAAAATTTTCAAGGAAACTATTTTATGTTCCACGACACATTATAACAAAATGTATTAAAACGTACATGAAAAACAAAACAAATAAAAAGAATCTAACATAGGATTATTAAAATGATGGTTTTAATATTAAAACTAAGATAAAATTCTAACTAAATTATCTGAAATCAAATACTTTTCAATGAGCATCTGTTATACGATTTCCTTCATAAATAAAGATATTTTTGTTACAGATATGAAAAAAGTAGTAAATTTTTTTTCATATCTGTAACAAAAATACCTTTTTTATTTTTATTAAAAGTGACCTTGTCATGTGCTCTAAGTGGGCTTACGAAGCCTTCGCAAGTAAAAAAAAGTGACACCCAAATTTTGCATTAAATAAATAAACAGTAGAACAACTCAACTTCTGCAAAACAACTATATATACATGATTGAAAATACTTTTTTTGTTTTATAATTTTACAAGCGAAAAATTAACAAGATTGGAAAGCGATACTAATAGATTCAGTATATCTAATATATTTCCCAAATTGAAATCCTTAAAATCATTTATTAATGCAATTTTAAACACCTGGATTAAATTATTAGCTTTGTTGAATGCACATGTGTTGATCCCGAAAAAACTATTTTTTTTAAAATTGGTTTAAATTAAGTAATTTAAATCAGACACAAAACTTAATGCAAGTTTATTTTATGAAGAGTTTTTTCATCATATTTGATCATGAAAAACTTTATCTAATAAAACATAGGGAAAATATATTTTGGAACTTATTTTCATTATATTACACATGAAAATAAACATAATGCATAAAATAGAATGTTGTGAAATATGTTTTTAATAATAATAATTATAATGAAAATTATAAAAAAAAGTTAAACATGAAGACCAAACATATAAAAGTTTTACAAAGATCTGCTGAAAATCACATGCGGAGAAAAATAACCCTAACAACTTGAAACAAATCTTAAATTTGATTAAAATCGAAGGGAAATAATTCAGTAGTGGGTGAGAAAAGTTAACGTTCTATATTTACCTCTAGTAAGAATATCCACGTTTCTTTCTTAAGACATCCCAATCCTTTTTCATAACTGGGACAAACAAATCAGATCACAAAGAAAAAAGAATTAGCGAAGATCAATTGTGACAAGAATTTTCCACTTTCACATCCAATCATCGTATCCATGGCAACCAAACCAATTGAGGTGTTTTAATAACTAGTCTTTTTAGCTTATTCACTCGACTGAGGTCATTTTTTTCTCTTCTGAGTGACTTTAGAGAAATCTCAGCTGGCGATATTCCAACTAATTGCCCGGATGGAACGCCAACGAGCCGTTGAAATGTCGCCAGCTGGGATGCCAAATTATTAATTGTATGCAAGGTGTGAATTGTTTAATATACTCAAGAAGGGGGGAAGTTTTCAAGAAAATATTCACATCTTAAGCATTTGATAGATCGTTTCCTGAATTTTAAAATTATGCTAATTTTTCTTTTCATATAAGTGATAGTGAATCAAATTTTTATCAGCTAAGTGAATTAATTAAAATAGAAGAATTATTTTCACTAAAACTGTATTCAAATTGAGATTTCATTAAGAACTGATTGTACAATGTGTTTCCTAATTCGAATTAAAAATATCAGATATGCTACAACAAACAATTCTTTAAAAATATATTGCATGTATTAGTCTTCATAGAATAAATTATTTCTTAAGAGGCTGGTGTCTACCACAGCCGTCTTGAAATTTTCAACATAAACTTAATCCTGTGGAATTCCTTTTTATCTACTCCTTTATTTTAGTATATTTGAGTTTATTTCAGTGAAATAAAGTAGTTCCGAAAAAGAAGGAGAATAAAGGTTTCTTTTAAATTCCGAATTATAAAAATATCGCTTTTTTTTTTTTAAGTTCCGAAAAGGCATAAGTAATCATTAAAATACTCTTTTAAAATTCCAAATGTGGGAGGAAAAAAGTAAATCCTTTCTATCAAATTTTCATATTTTGCTCTTTCAAATGCATTTCAAATAAACAATAGTGTGTAAAAGGGTAGTAGAAAATTCGACAGAATTAATATTACTTTCTAGAATTTAAAAATGGCAACAGTAATTATAAACAGAAATTTTAAAGAAAATTATTAAAGGCAATATAACTAAAAATAGTAAATGGTTACACACGTAATATTTTTGTAATGAAAAAATTTAGTTATCCGAATTTCATATTTTATCTTTTCTAATGATTTTATTAATAGTCTCACATAATTTTTGCCATTCTGAATAGATGCTAGAAACTTCAAATAAATATGTTAGAAGATAAAATAAGAGATATGTTTTGACAAAAAAGTGTGACGCAAAATATTTTTATTTTTAAAAATCCTTTTGCAAACATCAAAAAAAATTCAATAGAAATTTATACCTTTAAAATATTTTTGAAAAAAAAATAATTATCAATTATATATATATATATATATATATATCTAACTCAATATTTACATAATAGCATAATAATTTTTTGTAATTTACATAACTTTGATTCCGATTAAATTCAATGTCAATCGATTCTGATTAAATTCAAATGTCAAATACCGAATCAACAGCAGAATATTTTTGACAAGCCTAAAAATTTCGAATATCACTGCGATGATCAGGAAGACATTTACGCCGCCACACCACTTTACCGAATGTGGACTTGAAATCTAATTTGATTTAACACGCGACAACTTCGATTATTCGCCATGAAGATTTTTTTGATGGATTCGACTTTTGACCTTCTGGCTATAAAACTTGCGATACGGCAACTAGTTATAAACACGTGGAGGTGGAAAAAGATACACGGTTTTGAAAATCTTTCTGATACCAAATACAACTCTAGAAAAAAAACCTGGGAAACTAGCTAATCTAAATTACATCAGAGTAAAAACTTTTTTTAAAAAAATGTCTCGATTCATTTTAAATTATAATTTCAAAAAAAATTTATTTTGTACGTCCGCAGATAGTTTTAATCGGCTTTCAATAACAGTAAAGATATGAGTATACATTATACGTAATACACCAAAAACCCGATTTCAAATGATCTCTGCAAGTACATACGTATATTGGTTATTAATTTCCCCCACATCGAATCAGCAGGTGTTACCAAAAAAATTGTCCCAGAACTCTGGTACATTATTGTATATTTATTAAATTAGAGATAGCATTTACTCCCCCCCCCCCACACACACTAATTCATCACAGCTGCTGTTCCCCTTCTTTCATTTCCCTGACAAAACAATGAACCATACAGTATAAAAATAAAAAACCAATTCGTGATCAGGCGATTCTTTTGGAAATTTCTCATACGTTATACCAGATTTGTTTTCACAAATCGCACCTTTATCATTTTTTTATTTTGTCGTTGTTCGTATGGTGAGAAAAATACAGTGGAAATTGATTCTTATGTTATTCGGACATGCTGAAAAAGTCATTTTCCACACATTTCGTTTGTTTTATTTATTTTTGGAATGGTGTTTTTGGATATTTCATTTTGTATTGATATATGTTTGTGGTTTTCGAATAAAAAGCTTATAAAATAATGGAAGGATGAATGCGAAAACGATAGGAACATATGTTCTTCGACAACAACAATTTTTTTTCTTCCGCTTAAAAAAGTTTAAAAAAAATTATTTTGAAAATTTTCAGCTTCAAATGTAATTCCACGTTTTTATTTTTTTATAAGAATTCTTAGAGGAAATAAAAAACATACTAATAGATATATGGCATCTGTACATTTTACAGTTAATTATTTAAATTGTTCTGTTTTTCGGCTTTTAACAAATTTTATTCCAGAGAGTAAACCTTAACCATAGTTAAAAAAATTGGAATCAAAATCTGGAATAATTTTTTACATTTGAAAATATTCTAATATTAATATGAGTAAGACAACAAAAATGCAAGTTATAAATTTAATTAAGCTTGAGGTGACTAATAACGTTCAGAACCGTGATTTTGAAAAAAAAATTTATGAATAATTTTTGGATATTTAATATTAGTTGCATTGGAATTTGCACATAAAATTATTTTAAGAATATTATAACAAGAACAAAAGATATTTAAATATAATTTTTGGGCAAAAAGGAATAAAAAATGATATTTTTTCCAAAATATTTTCCTTTTATGAAAATTTTTTCAACACTAATAATAGTTTGCTTATGTATTGCTAGGACACGCACATCTGTACAGAGACTGAATTAAGAGTTTTGAAAACTTTAAAATTTTAGAGTTACGATCAAACGAAATAATAACGGTTATTTTTCGTTAAAATTTCTCTACTCTGATGTATTAAAATGTGAATAAATCCTAATTCTGGCTCTGTACAGGTCTTTGCAATAAATATGCAAAATACGTTTAACAGTAAAATGCGTTTAACGCAAAAACGATGAAGGCAAAATATCGGTTAACACGAAATAATACAATGGTCCCGACAAACTACTACATATTTTCCTGCATTTGTTTTCTCTTAACACGAAATGAGAATTGCTCAATACGAAAATATTTCCCTTCTGGGAATGAACAAAATACGGAAAACACCAGTCGGATTGGGCTGTCCTATTGCATCATCGAAAGAATTTATTGCAGGCAGTAAATGATGACAATGTGTGTACAGCCTCATTTATAGCAGACAAAAACATTTTGGAGTTTGTTCAAAGCTCAAAAAATATCATTGATGCAGATTCCAACGAGGAAAATGAAACAAATAATGCAGCTCCTGTTCCCACATCATCCGAAAGGAGCAGGAGTAGTTATTTAGACGCACATTCCAATGGTGAAAGGAATAACAAAGTGGACGATATCGAATAATTGGTTGACAATTTGGTGCTAAAAAACAATTGAAACAATAATATCAGATTATTTTCCAAAAACTCAATAAATGTTTTGTTTTTTAAAAAATTTGAAAATTTTTATTACTTTTCTTTTCCTTGTGAATGTTTTTGTTTCATTGATTTTTATTAAATATAGGCATACACACATATGTATGTAAATAAAATAAATTCTAATAAATTCAATTTTGTTGATTAATGTTTTTTTCCCAATATTCTTTAACACGAAATTCTTTTAACTCGAAAAAAATTTTCAGTCCCTTCAGTTTTGTGTTAATTGGTTTGTGCTCATTGTATTATAGAAAAAAATTTTTATAAAAGAAAAATGGTTTGTAAAATATGTTATTTTTTTTTCTTCATATTTTGCCTAAAAATTGCATTTATAAATAATTTTTCTTGTAATACCATTCTTAACACAATTTTATATGTATATTCTAACTCAGGCATATCAAAATATTATCCATTTATACTTATTTTCAAAATCACTGCTCCAAACGTAATCGGTCACCGTTTAAAGGGTCTATTCGTGTTCTTTTTACTAACAGTCCTCTTGGGGGAAAAATAGGTCTTTATAACTTATTCTATTGAAAGTCTTCCTCCGAAGAAGAAGACGTGATAGTAGTTGTATTTGTAATAGTGATTGTGGTATTTTTATTCGTTTTAGGAATACGTTTTAAAATCCACCCCTCTTTACACAAGCTCCATTATACTATACTAAACCAAGGGTCGGCAACCTTTCAGCTGTAGCGTGCCAAACCAATCTACCAATATGATTCAGTGTACCACACAGAAGGACTTTTTTGAAACAGTTCGATTCTCGTGATAATGCATACAAAATTAGAGAATAGAGGTCAATAATAAAAATATTTACAGTTTTACTATGCATCATTCAAAGGTATTTCTTAACATAAAAATAAACAACATAAAATATAAATATTTCTTCGATAAAAATTAAAATTATTAAAACTACATATATTATGTATTTTTAAACATATTTATTAAAATAAAATATAGACAACGTAAAATATAAGTATTTTCCTTCCTTACAATTAAATAAAAAGTAAATAAAAAATTTTCTGCTAACCTAATGCTTGCGGGCTCTACTTTCATATTACAGAATCAGGGGTATAACATATGACTTTAAGTTTGACACGATTTTGAGTATATTCAGTTGTTTTAAACAACTTGCAGGCTCGAATTTTTTTTTTACTGTGATATGTAGAACCAAAAGCGGAAACCAGAGCGCATGCAATTTTCTCTTTTCAAACAACTAAATCCCTCCAGCAACGACTTTCAATAATTTACAAAATAGCTGTAAATTTATCTTTAGGGTTATCTTTGAGATTTTTTCGTAACTCCGTAAATGTCCATAATTCTCAAAATGTTTGTCAAATAAGGTCCATTAAAAATTTATAAACTTCCATCCACTCAAAAATTGACAAATTTGTAGACTAGTGTAGAGTACCACTGAGAACTGCACAGCGTGCCACATGTGGCACGCGTGCCATAGGCTGCCGACCCCTGTACTAAACTATAAAAAATGATTTCCATGGATCTACTTTCAATATGGAAATCATTTCAAAATATATAATTTAATTATTAATATCTTATCATTTGAGACATGCGTTTTGATTTTAAATAATACTATTTGTCCTTAAGGGGGTCCGGTACGTCCATAGAAGCCCATGCTAAATTGCGTAAGTTTATGTACCTTTTTCTCAGAAACTACTTACTTCTCATGAATAAAATTTTTACAGTAGATTATGTGTACTCTTAATAACTCTGTAACAAAGGGTTTTGTCTTTTTGTTAAAAATTAAATTAATTATAATTTTTTTAATAATTGTCCAATTTGTTTCCGTACAATTTAGTTTAAAAAAGTCGTATCTGAAACAGTTTGCTATATATATCTAATTCCCTCCATTAAAATGTGTAAACATGTTAAAAGTCTGCTCACTGAAAATTTGAGGATTATATGATAAGTAGGTTTTGAGAAAAAGGTGCACATAAATTGAAAAATATTACATTTTGGGAAAACAGGCTTTAAAGTAAAAATTTTTAATTTTTTGAGCATTTACTTTTTTTAGTACTTTTCAGAAGTATATTAAGCATTTGTTTTACTCTCTGTTCATACAAAAGACCCTACTAATTTTTTTTTTCATTATTTTTAACAATTTTGTCTTTTTTGGGGATCTTAAGGTGCTTTCGTTCGGCTACACGAATCATACATGTATCTAGTTTTTTGAAGCATGGCACACATTTATAACTTGGTTCAGTATCACAATGTTTTAAGATCATTAATTTTGCTACGTGACTCATATTGAACTGTACAATAGACATATTTACCCCTAATTTTAGAGTTTTTAATTCCCCAAATGGACACCTTGGAATCTCTGATGGTGACCATTTGGTGTAATTAACTGATTCATTTGGGTTCTGGGTCTATCCATCTAAACATTTTTTAATAACATAAGATCACCTAAATCTCTAAAAATTGGCTTCATTCAATTCATTGTGGTGTATGTGTTTATGATCATAGTGCCTTTCGTTACATTCAGCTTCTGTCTTTTGAAACTTGCATCAGGCATTTATAATCGGAGGACACAGTCCATGTTGAGGGCTCTCGTTTGAAGACAGAAGAAACAGTCTAAACAGTCCAAACAGCAGTTTTCATGCTGTGTAGATCATTGATATTATTTCTAATAGCCACACCATAATACCTTTGAATTTTTGATTTTAAAAAATCGGTGAATCGGTTACGACCTCTTAGGCTTTTTCCAAAACTTTTTTTTTCTCTGTTTCGCTTTTAAGATCCAAAAGACGTGTACCCATACGCTTTTGAATAAGCCCAATACACTCTAATTTTTCCAATTGAACATCATATGGATTCGCACTCTTCAGAAACTTATACAAAGGGAAACACAGGTGCTCCTAGCTCATTTGATGCGCGTCAAGGAGTAGATTCATTTTTAAAAAATTAATAAAAATACTTCTAATTATGGTATTTTCTCATATCATATATCATTTTAAACAGGAATATTTAAACTTTTAAAAAATATAAAAAAGTAAAAATCGATAAATTTTTGAAAATTTATGTGCTGGACCTCCTTTTAAAATGGCTTTAGAAGTGTTCCATTATTTTAAACTAAAACTGTTCATAAAGGCGTTGTTCAGCTTTGTAATTTTAGTATCCCACGATCGATACGAGCTGCTTTCAGGTCCATTTTTACAGATTAAAGGAAGCAATAAAGAAAGTAGGATAAGACCTATCCATAAAACAAACGGAAGAAATTGTACATCAAATAGACGTTTTCTTCTTTTACCCTCCGAAAATGGCGCACGCCATTTTTTTGATAAAGCTGCATACTAGGCTTAACTATAGGAAGTGTCACACATAATATGTATTAGATGCAATGGAAGTAAAATAAAAATGAATTTTGCTCGCAATTTATTTCAGTTGATGTATTTCTGGCATTTTCTTATTATGTAGGTCATGCTTTTATCTGATTTTATATTTGTAAAATACTCAGCAACACACAACGTTCTCAACTTTGCTCCATTCGATTTCAGAAGAAGAAAAAAAGATCTCCTTTATGTACCTGTATTTTAAGTAAAACTTGGAACTCATTAAAAGTATTATCATTTTTAGAACACAACAAAACTAGTGGTATAAAATTGCAAGAAATTAATTTTTTTTTACTAAGATCTAAAGAAATTCAAATTTTTCTGATGAAAAAAAATTCTTTTCATTAAAACTATGGAGTTTTTTACAAACGAATTATAATTAGTTTTTGCATGAACTATATGCTCAATTACAATTGATAAACATCCTTATATAATTATAACGAAAACCTTTATTTCTCTATATATTATGAATTTACCTCCCCTTTCTACCCTGTGACCCAGCTAGAGGTGAGGAAGGAACTAAATGATCATACGACACGATGAATTCCAATTATTTTATTTATCACTATAATCAACTCAGGCACAATGAACACTTTAAATAAGATAATTCGAATCAATAACAGAGCAAGAGGGAGAGAGACGAGATTGCGTTGGGGAGAATATATTCAATCATGCAGCTCTACCTTTAATATAACTTTATACAGAGCTTACGTATTTAATGACCGCACTATTAGTTTAACCTTCTAAACATCGACTTGATTTAAAATCACAGTAACTGAACTCTCGCAGTCTTCTATTTAAGGTAACTGAGACGTGAAGGTGCTTCAAATTATGCATTTTTTTATTTTACTTTTAGAGAACACTTTTCTGCATCTATAGATGTATTATTTATGAGAATTCGATCAAAAGAACGCTAGAAAATTGAATTTTAAAATTGTAAACAGATGTGTGTAAATGTGATTCAGGTATACTTTCTTCAAAATCCGTAGTGATTTAATATGTATTGTAAAAAACTAATTTTTCTATTCGAAGAACGTAATTATTTCTATATTAAATGTTCAAATTTATTAAAAATTGTACATTTTTTGTGCAAAAATTACGGAAGATTTTAATAATTAGTTAAAAAATTTTAAAATAAAATTTTGTTAAATGAAAAGTTAGTTACATCTAGTTTAGCATTTATAAATACTTAGTGGAGTTCCTAAACTATAAATCAAGTGGATCATGAGGATTATTCTAAATTAAATACACAACTTGTAAAATAGATATTTCGTTTTTCCTAACTGCTTATTGTTAACATTTGAATGCTCATAAATTACTCTCTATATGTTTATTACTTTTGGTTTTTCTTTAAAATAAATAAATATTAATATGTATGAATACAAAAACATTATTTTGTTATAATTTTTAAAAACAGAGCTCCATTTAAATTAGACTTCAAATTAACTTCTTAAATTTATCAAAGACATTTTTGTGTGTATTTTTATAACAATAAAAATATGTGTAAGGAAATTTGTAATATCCTGTAATGATGATGTTCAAAGTGAAGTGAAAGTACTAAGACTTATAGACATAAAACTTTGATATTTTAAATGGAAGAAGGTGTGAATCGTCGATAACACGTGTTGATGAAATAGGGAAAGAGTAATTAAAAAGACTTCTAAAGAATCTAGAATTTTAAACTTACAATTTAAAAACTGAGAAATGATGCAAAATAATCCAATTAATAATGGTATGGCTTTATATTGTATTAAAATATATTATTTTACAAATCATAGATGAAAATATCTTTATTTGCAATTTTCTCAAAATGCTTTTTTTGGTGATTCCGGTACACTTTCCTCAAAATCTACTATACCTATAGTGCTGATATTTTGTATACTATAAGATCCACAAATTTTCAACAAAGTGAATGAATTTTTTTTTTTAAATAAACATTCACAAATTTTAGATATAGCACAATTTCTGCATAAAATTTAGAGAAAATTTAAATCACTAAATTTAAATTTTTTAAATTTTTATTAATTTATATTTTAAAATTTCATTCCATTCATTTTATGGATTGTTATGTTTACAAAAACTCCATGAAATTTTATAGCTATATATGCAGTAGATTTTATGCAGAGTATACTTAAAGGTAAGAACATGCTTGAAAATAAAAAAAAAATAGTTTTTGATTAATTATTTCTCTTACAGATTTATTTGTAATTTAAAATGAAATTTGTTTACATTAACAAGTACATAAATAAACGGATAATTAAACGTAAAAATTGTACTTCCGTAGCTTTTAATTTAAGTAAGTGAGAACCATTTAAATTTGGTGCAAAAAAAGTTCATTTTTCCTTCTCGCAGACGTCCCAGTTACCTTAAGTTGACTTTAACACTTCCCGCTAGCTAATCTAATCACTTTCTTAATATCCAAACTTCTGGCTTCTTACTTTGTTTAGGTATACTTTTCACTGCCAATTTACTCCACTACTAATCTATTCACAATTCACTAACTCTCAAACTCGCGATAATTTGCATGTCACGTTTTCTGCCTTTCGGAGAAGATTGGTTGAAAATGCTGGCCCAAAAGAATTCTCCAGAGAGTTAGTGGAAGGACGCGTAAAGATCCATCACATATCTATATAAGAGAAAAGTGAGTCCCTCACCCACTCATCACATCTCCGGAACTATTATGCATACAGACTTTAAATTTGGCAAGTATGTTTCATTTACTGAGAAGAGATACGCAAAGATCGAGTTTTGTGCAAACCGATTTCCAAGAGGGATTACGGGAGAATTAAAAATAAATATTCTCGTTTTTGAGCTATTAGGTTACAGACATGAAGTTTGGCAAGCATTTTTCTTTCATTGTAGGGGAGTAAAAGATAAATATACTTAAAATAAGATAAAATAGTCCTGTTCTTTTTAAATCAAAAGGCGAGGGCTATGAGAATATTTTGGAATGCAGTCTAAAGCTTGATGCATGTAGAAAGAGATCAAAAACTTGAAAACAATATATAGTCATACAACAATATGAAATACCTACGGAGCGGGGATGTAATAGCTAGTAAATATATGTGTGTGTCTCTGTGTGAATAATAAAAATAAATATTTAACGTGTGCAAATGAATTACGTGTAAATAATATGTTCACAATATAATATTAATAACAAATTATCATAGTTCATTACTTGTTTTGGATGCCATCAAAAGCTTAAATGCAATAAAAATTAATTGTAATAAAACTATTAAATTGCAATAAAAGCTAATAATTATAACTAATTATTATTATTTTTTAACTCAATTCTATTAACTCTACAAGGATTATTTTAATTTGGTTATAATTATTTCCTAACAGTTATACAGAATTTACATCCCTTCTTCCCTGTGTCCCGGCTGGAGATGTGGGGGGAACTAAATGATCAGATGACATGATGAACTGTAATTATTTATTTATCACTATATTCAACACAGACCCAAAAATAACACTCTAAATAAGATAAATTTGATCAGTCAGAGGATGAAGGTGAGACAAGATGGCGTGGGGAGAATATATTCAATCATGCAAATCTACCTTTAAGGTAACTTCATACAGAGCTTGTTTATTAATGACCGTGCTAATAATTTAACTCTCTAACTTCTACTTGAAATAAGATCATAGTACCTGAACTCTTGCGGTCTTCTTATCCTTGCTTTTACTTAAACACGGCTCCAACAGTTAAACTAAGCACTTTCTTAATATTCCAACTTCTCGCTTCGTACACTGTTTACATGTACGGTTCACTGCAGATTTACTTCGCCTCTCAACTATTCACTTCACATCCAATCTATTCTCACTTCACTAACTTTTAAACTCGCGAATATAGAATATATATATGTCGTGTTTTTTGAGTGAACATCAAGACATTTTATTTTAACCGTCTTTATTCCATGAGATCATTTTGTAATCTGTTTGTAAGAGAGAGAGAGAGAGAGACGGACACGTGTTAACAATATGAATAGGTGGCCCCCTCAGAAGCCATATGCTCTTCAAGGTTTTCTTGAGAATTTAAGCATGACATATAGGTAATAAAAATTAATGGTAGGAGCGGCGAAGATGTTTTAAAACCATGTGTTATCCATTCCCGAACTGGGTAATAAATTTAATACTTGAAGATGTAACGGGAAAATAAAAGTTAGAAGTGGCTAGCGATTTAATTTTAGATCTAATTTAATCATCCTTACATATATTAAACTTAATTTGCATAATCACGCTTTCTGTCCTTGGAGAAATTTGTTTGAAAAAATGATGGCCCAAACAAAATCTCCAAGGGGTTAGTAGAAGGAACCGTATAGATCCGTCATACAGTTTTTAATTTATTAATAAGTTATTGGAAGGATTTCGGTGCAAGTAAAAAAACTAAGAATTAATTAATCTTGATTTGTGACTCTCGAAACTATTGTTCTATAAAATCAAAACTAGTAAGCAAATCTATTTACAATGATTCGTTACGTAATCAAATTTTGTTGTATTCTTCCTTCCTTGCCACCCATTATTTATTCAGAAATAATTTTTCCCACGATTGAAAAAATATTATCAGGGATAAGATCCGCACGATTCAGTGCTTGAAGATAACACTGAAATACCGCTATCTCTCTTTTCATATCGAAAAGAATAGCTATTTCTGATACGAAAAAAATAACAAAACAGGTGTTGGTATTATCTCATATTGAAGAGCGAAATAGAAATTGAGTAATTTATTATGTGACATCGTTTCTTTTAGAGTAGTCATTATTAATCTACAAATACAGGCTATAGTATAAACAGATTAAATAAATATTCATTACATATGTGCATAAGTAGTAGGATTCAAAAGTTCCCGGACTGAGTCTAAAACTTAAAAAATATTGCCAATTAAACCAATGCTTCTCAAACTTCTAATATTTTCGACCTAATATTTAACCATAATTTTCATCGCCCCCCTCCATACAATAACAATATATTGAATTCAGTAATACTATACTATGACATTAAAGCTACAATACGACTTTTAACTTCTTAAGGTATCCGACTGGTTGCGACAACTTTTTTTTAAAAAAATGAAAATATGGGATTTTTTTGTTATTTTTAGATTTTTTTAGTACATTTGAAGAAAAATATGCTAAAATTAAGATGAGAAAAAGAAATGATTATTATTAAAATGTGAAATTTTTTTAAAAAATAGCATAAACGCGGCCCATTCTGTACCAAAGGCTTATAAACAAATTTTCAATTTTTTTCATTCTAATATGTTGCTATGTTATTCATTTTGGAAATGACCTTCAGGATAAGAGATATTTTCTTTTTTGCAAAAACTAGATCACTTTATATCAGTTATTATATGAAACTGCTTAAAAAACAATGATTATATTAACATAAGAGACTGTAACTTTTGTAATAAAACAGTTATTGATAAATCGAAACGTTAAAACACTTCTACTATTATACAAAAATTACAGAAAAAGTTTCAGTTAATTATTTTCAAAACTTTTTCAGCAATCGCTGGCCTCGTTACAGTATTTAAAAAAAAACGTATTCGAGTAAAACGCGTTTTAATGTATGACATCTTGCTTTAAGTAATGTCATCTGCCTTTACTAAAACACTTGCAGTTTTTGCTCTAGTGAACGGAAAATGATAAATTTGGTATTTTTATAAAGCTAATAAGATGGCGTATAAAATAAAATCATAACAAAAAATTGTCAATTTTCGGCAAAATTCACAGTTGTTGTGTAGTCGGATACCTTAAGTGCCACCTGCCTATATAAGCGTCTAGCTCAGTCAAAGCATTAATTGCCCCGAACGTATATATACGTCTTTCCAAAGTATGATCTTTTCTGTGCACTGCCATCCATAAAATTATTCCGAAAGCTTTGGAATGCATCAAAAAGACCTTGACAGTGTTTGCAAAGAACCTACTCATTTCAGAGGATTTGCTTATTTATTCCTTTTCTCCCCCCACCCCCCAATACATCACATACGAATGCCTACGTGGAAAAAGGTTGCATTGGGAGCGAATCGCTTAACTTTTAATCGGCAGCTCAGGGATTAATTATTAACTGTACAAATTATCAAGATGAGTGTTAATTTTTGTACATAATTTAATATATGACAAGCCCATGGGGTCACTGGTAATTATTAAACGTATTCTTAACTTACAATTGTTAAATTAATTATAAAATGCATTGTGCAGTACTGATACATTTATTATAAGTAAATGAAATCAGTGTAAATATGTATTTTATTTTTTATTGTCCGAATGTGTTTTGTTTAATTTATTTAAACTAATATTTTTTAAAATAATATTTTGTTTTCGACTTTTCAATGTGTTTACGCCTCCCACGTAAGGTTATCACGCTTCCATAGGGGGTCGCGTCCCACATTTTGAGAAACTTTGAATTAAGCTGCTGAAACACATCCTCCTTCGAAATAAGACCCTTGAGTAACAACACACTTTTACTGGGGCTTGTAATGGTCATCGAAACATTTCTTGAATCAATTTTTTTAGCCATGTCCTTTAATTCAGCCTGCGATGCACTTTTAACTTTATCTGCAGATTGGTCTTCGTTTCACATGCGGGCAACGATATGTTGACACACCCTATGCATGTTAAGACCCTTAGTCACTATCCATTGACATGTGGACGAGGATATTCCTACTGATTCTGCTATTTTTGAAGCCTGTTTTTACGTACCACCGCAAAAACCTTTTCGATGTTTTCAGCGGTGCGGGAAGTCTGCGAACGTCCAGAGCGGTTGTCGTCTTTGACACTTTCTCTGCCTTCTCTGAAACGTCGACGCCACTCAAAAGCTTGCGTTCGCAATAATGTATCCCTGCCATACACATACCTTAACATTTGTAAGTCTCCATAGCACTCTTTCTTAAGCGAACACAAAATTTGATATTCATTCTCTGCTCAACAAACGCCATTTCTTTCAATCGCGGGTACTAAATGGATCCGCCCACGAAATACGGCACTTTGGCGAGTCACCGACCCCGTGATTTGTGACAAACCACTTTTAGAAAAGGGGAAGGATGCAGTAATACAGAAACGTTATCATAGTCACTCTACTGCAAAAATTTTTCACATTATAGACTCAGTCCGGGAACTTTTGAATTCTCCTATGTACTAGCCGTTACACACTCTCTTTGTTGGATATTTTATAATGTTATTATATATTGTTTTAAGCTATTTACGTTTAGGTATATCATTAAGCTTTCAATTGTACTCAAAAGCATTCTTATAGCGCTCATCTCTAGATTTAAAAAAAAAACAGGAATTGAATTTCTAATACAGAAGTATATTTAATTTTAACGCCCCCGTGAACCCCCTACTCGGAGTCCAACACCGTAAAACCCAATTTTAGATCTCTACTCAGCAAAAGAAACATGCTAGGCAAATTTCAAACCTGTGGGTTCAGTTCAGAAATGTATATTTATCGTTAACGTCCAGGTCAAATTCTGCAAAACCAATTCTTAGTAAATCTTTATTCAACAACAACAACAACAAAATTGTGACAAGTTTCAAATCTGTTAGTCTAATAGTTGAGAAATGGGAATTTTTTTACCTATAACGCTTCCCTTGCCCCCGTGTGGGTAGATTTCTGGAAAACCCATTGTTGGCGCCAGTTGGCGAGAATTCCTTGTATACATTTTGCTCCGAGCCAACTGTTGTAACCTTTGGTATGCAGTTTGAAAAGTATAGTGACCCCAAATGGTTGGGATCCGTTTCGCTTATTAAAATTTGTTAAAATTTACAGTCCATTAATTATTATATCAGCAACACCCATTTTCAGCTAATCTCTTCTCAAGAAACGAAACATGCTTACCATATTTGAAGTCAGTATGTGATAGATGTCCCCTGACATCCATCAGTGATTAGGTGTTAGAATGAAGAGAAGCCATAATCAAAACAAATCAATTTTATTATTCTATTAATCAATTCAAATGACCCAGGGTAGAAAATGTATTTAATTAAAATATTGGAGCAAAAGCGAGGTAGAAGAGATATTTAATATTTAATTATGAGTAGAATCACTTACTTTTGGAACGTTTTGGTAATTTATGTTCTCAATAATCGTAATTCCTTTCTCAGATAATCGACTTCTGGTTGATTTGATCCTAATTCAAATATCTTACTGACTAAAACGTCAATTATCAATCTTGAATATTAATTAATTAATCGACATCTTCATCTGATTTCTAACTGCTTTACGTTAATCACTAACTTCTAACCTCTCTCTCTTTTTCAAACCTAAAAGTTAATGCTTAAATATACGACATGATTTACATAAACCACATATTCTTCTTCGGGAGAAAGTTTTCAATGGAAAAATATTTAAAGAGATAGGTTTTAGGAGGTAGAGTAGGAATAGGAAAAGGAAGACGATAAATAGGAGGCTCACGAATAGCTCACCCGTTACAAGTAGATCCCCCAGGAAATCAATTTCCACGAAACCTGTTATTAGCGGAACTCTACTCAACAAAACAAACATGGTTTAGAAATTTTAATTTGTAAGCTCAACAGTGGCTCAAAAATAGAACATTTTTTAGTTTTAACTTCCCCGTACCCATCCCCACCACCACCATCACACATACACACTCATCGCTTTTCCACTTGGGAATCAATTTCCGTAATACTCCTTCTTAAGAAATATCTACTCCACAAAACAAACATGTTTACCAACTATCAAGTCTGTAGATCCAATAGTTCAAAAACTGGAATTATTTTTATCTATAACGCTCCTATAATTCCTTGCGTCTCCCCTTGGGAGTCGATTTCTTCAAAATGCGTTTTTCACAAACCTCTGATCAACAAAACAAACATGCTTCTTATATTTAAAGTCTGTAGTTCTTATAGTTCAAAAGTGGGAATGTTTATACGTAACTCCTCTTTGGAAGTAGATTTTCGCAAAACCCGTTCCTAGCGAATCTCCACTCAACAAAAGGAACATGCCTGATAAATTTCAAGATTGTAGGTCTAATAGATTCGGAGATTTTTTGTGGAGTGAGTGAGTGCTTTTTCTCTGATTTTTTTATGATTCGATATAGTATAGATAGTTATCTGCATTATAATGTAGTTTGATCTATATATATTCGAGATATATATAGAGAGAGATAGAAAACATTAAAAAAAACCGGCAAACAACATTAACTCAACGTTTTTTCAAATCGATTTTAAAAATTACTACACAACAAGAATGTCCTGTGTCTAATAGTATGAAACGCACCTAATTCTCTTCTACCCTGTGACCCAGCTGTGGAAGGAAGTAAAGGATCATTCGACATGATGAATTCCAATTATTTTATTTATCACTTTAATCGACTCAAACACAAATAAATTTAACACTATAAATGCAATAATTCCGTCAAACAACAGAGGGAAGAGACGAGAGTCGCGTTTGGGAAGAATACATTAAATAAACTTCTTTTTATGTTAAAGGTTCTTCCCTAATATTACTTTACACGGTAAAAACGAACACTTAATGTCCGCTTAACGACTTTAATACTTTAAATATCAACGTAATAGGAAGGTGACAGTACCTGCACTTATGCAGTCTTCTAGTCAATTCAACTTATCTTTAACACTTCCTGACTATAATCTGTTACAAGGCCTTTTGAACCATTTATGGTAATCTTCACCTTGCATCTTTCTTGTCACCTTTGGTTAACTAAACTTCTAACTTTCTAATTTTCTGTTATTATTCTCTCCACTTCAACTCACTAAACTTCTATTATCTATTATCTTCACTTATAATTCACTAACTCCCATAACTCGCGAAAAAGAAATATATATAATAAACTTAATTTGCACATATCACGTTTCCTTTTTTAGGAGAAGATTGGTGAATTTTGCTGGCCCAAAGAATACCCAAGAGGATTATTAATAGAAGGTCGCGTATAGATCCGTCACAAGTAGAGTAAATTTTGTTTGCTTTGAAAAAAATTGAGTTGAGAGAGAGAGAGAGAGAAAGAGAATAAAAGAAAAACATTTTTACACTTTTTTTTTATAACAATGGAGAAAAAAAATTTAAAAAACACCATATGAAAATGTTTGTTTTTCCCTCTTTTTCGGAAAAAAAAACACGTTCTATGTTATAAATGATAACATGTACGATTTATACCATGTCTTTGTCATCCTATATTCACTGTTATAAGAGAAATTAAAGTGTATCAGTAATTTACAAAAGAATAAATGTAGCGCCTTAAGAGAGAAAAAAATCTCTATATGTTAATCCTTTTATTTATTTATTTTTCCCTTTGATCCCTCGGAAAAACCCCTTTGATAAAAAAAAAAACATAATAATTCCTATTACAATGTAAATTTTACCACATTAATAAGAAAAATTTCGTTCGGAGGATGTTTAAATATTTAAGTGACAAGGACGACACATAAGCTGGCACCACCCTCTCTTAACTACCCTACCACACCACGGGAGCCTTTTTGTCCCAACAAATTTGACCAGCACAGGCTTCCTCTTCACGGTGGGTCTTCCGTGGCACCAGGACTCAAACCCGCGACCGTCCGGCCACGAGTTCGGGAATATACCCACTAGGCTACCTGGTCACAGTCAACAATGGCACGCATGCAATATAATAAACAAATTACAGGCATAAAAATAAAACTTACTACTAAAAATTTATTATTCATTTTCAAGTGATTAATGATTTGTGTTAATTTATGTATTTAAACATGATTCCAAAAAATATTTTATGTAGGAATAAATCAATAAAAATCAAAAGAAGCAGATTTTTTTTTTCGCATTCAAGAGGGTCTGAAATTTTTTCACATAGCCCACCAAACATTTGAAAAATGTTTTTTTCGACTGAATAAATATCCTTCTTTTTATACTTCGGAAGCATCAAATATATTAAAATATTGTTACGTTGATCGGGGTTTGAGAGTTTTATGCAAATTAGTCGCGAAGAGCAAAGTTCTTTAAGAGCAATGAGAATTTATTGTCAAAAATCCAATCCTTGAGATACAGTATTCAGCAACAGTATTCGCTGAATAAATCTCAGAAGGTCTTCACTTCCTTAACTGCACTCAGACACACTTATCACTGTCTAAAATACACGTATGTAAAAGATTATTCACAAGCATAGCCGAGCTAATTGGTTATCCGGGCATGGCAAATCTACTCTAATCGCTAGTCAAAAAAAAAAAAAAATACTCACTAATCGTTGGTTGAAACAAGACTGACTGACTTTCGGCGAACATTTCTTTATTTATAGGCCTCACGGATCATTCGAGTAAGATCTGCTTGCGTCATAGGTCTGGAAATTAGTGAATTTCTCCACAAATTTCCATAAGAATCGAGATGGTCCTGAACTCGCCAAAAATGATGCCAACTTGGTTCTATTGCCAAGATTTCGCCTTCTTATTGAATCGCCATTAAAATGTAAGAGACGGCGTTGTTTGCGAATATTGCAATTTTAACATAAAATAAATATAACAGATTAATGTAAATGCAATGCACATCCAAATATAGATTATTTACATTATTTTACAAAATTCGTAACAATATTTTAACCCCGGAGCAGGCGTGCGCTCGATACTAACATTAATGGTAACGCGGGGTGACTGATTTTTTTTATAATTATTTTTATTGTACGTGATAAAAATCTTGATTTAAGCGAAAAATTTAATTAGGAGAAAGTATACTTACCTACTTTTAAGGTCATTTGTAACAAATAAACAGTTTTCCCAGAATTAAAGATTTCGTGAGCTTGGGGTGACTTTGCCTGCGCGACCGCTCCCGAGTTAAAGAAATTATTCGTTTATGATACAAGCATCTCGCAGTGATCGAGTATATATAGAAGAAAATAGGATTTTTACTGATTAAATCAATATTTAAATAACTGAAGTAATAAAACATTTTACATTTTTCTTTCGCAATTTTCCCTATTTTTTTTCTCTTCTTTCAACACAAAACCTGAGATTTAAGGTATCCAACTACCCTAAAACTGTAAATTTTGCCAAAAATTGACACATTTTTCAAGGATTTTATTTTATAGGCCATCTTATATTAGCCTTATAAAAATACCAAATTTATTATTTTCCATTCTCTAGAACAAAAACTACAAGTGTTTTAGTAAAAGCAGAGGCCATTACTTTAAGCAAAATGTCATACTTTAAAACGCGTTTTACTCGAAATGTATTTTTTTTTAAATACTCAAACGGGGCCAGCGATTGCTCAAAAAGTTTCGAAAATAATAAACTGAAATTTTTCGTGCATGTTCTGTACGATAGTAGAAGTGTTTTAACCTTTAAATTTACCAATCACTGTTTTATTACAAAATTTACAGCCCTTTATGTGAATATGACCACTGTTTTCTTAAAGCAATTTCATGTAATAAGAAAAATAAAGTGTTCTAGCTTTAGTAAAAATTAAAACATCTCTTATCCTGAAAGTCATTTCAAAAATGAATAACATAGCAATACATCAGAATCGAAAAATTGAAAATCTGTTTATAAACTTTTGGTACAGAATGGGCCGCGTTTATGTTATTTTTTGTCAATTTTTACCTATTTTTTCCCATCTTAGTAATAATAATTTCTTCTTGTCGTCTTAATTTTAGCATATTTTTTTTGAAATTTACTAAACAAATATAAAAACAACAAAAAAATTCCCATATCTCCATTTCTTAAAAAAAAAGTTGTCGCAAGTAGTCGGATAAATAAAATTTAGAAAAACACTACACTTGATTTATTTTATGCATCCACGGAAATAGAATTTCCCATCCATTTTTTTTAATTTTAATGGACAATCTGAAATTTAGCTTCATGTACCTCTTCATTTATTCATCACGGATCCTGAAGTTCACTAAGTACGACAGGTAAATAATTGCAGCGTTGCATAATTCAGTGTTTGCTCACCAAATTTATGGTCTATCAAGTTCATTAACACTGACTTCTTATACTTTGTGTTATTATGCCTAATAAATCAGGACTAATATTTTTTGAGCTAATGTCTTACAAGAGCTATTATATATAGAAATGATTTATGACTTGTTTTCATTATTGCTAGCACGCAGTACAAATTTCAAGCTTTGAGAAATAAATCTCAGAGCAGCAAAAAAATCTTTGAGCAAATGGTTTTTTTTTTTTTTTTTTTTTTTTTTTTTTTTTTTTTTTACATTTGCGTTTTATTTATTCTTTGCAAGGGGAAATTGATAAGTACAGTCGTACCTGTATACAACGAAGTCACTAAATCCCGCTATACGGAGATTCATCTTTCAATTTTATTTATAAACCACATAAAAAATATTTTTAATTCATAAACACTATACATTAAAAAAAGTAGTTATTCTCACATTTTTGTGAATTAATATTGTGAGTGACTTCTATTTGAAGCCGCTCCCTCACCGTCCTGCCTACCTAAGTGTGTGGGAGGAAACAAAGCATGACCAGAAACTTCCAATAAATTATTATTTTATTATTATTCAAGCACACTAACCAACCACAAGAGGATGCCCTATGAGTGATTTAAAGAAAGCAATAAACTCTAAGTGAACAAGCGCAAGTAATCAGTTTAATTTAACCTGATCTACCTTAGACTATAAATTCCCAATCCACTAATTTAGTACAGCAGCAAACTCCATTCATAACTAAAGTTGTGAAAATCAATAAAATCTCACCTTCGTAACGCCGCAACAGTTTCTCCGCTCCTTCTATTTTACACTTGCAAAACCCTGACTTAATATAGACAAACTAACCTCCATATCAGGGTTTCTTCTTGAGAGGGATGGTTGTGAATTAACGCGAATTCTAGCGAAAAGATTCTCCAAGAGGATTAGTGTGAAGGTCGCGTAAAGATCCATCACAATCTTACCTATCAAAAAAACCAAAGAAGGAAAAACTGCAAGGAAAGTTTTTTGACACCTTTATGCCCTTCCTGAAGAATTAAATTTTTTTCTTTGATGATCAAGCACTTACGTTCTGACATTTTCGAGCTACTAGAAACGAAGTTACCAGTACGGCTGATCAACACTACAAATGAACGGAGACTATTTAAAGGACACGGGGATACGAGACATCTCTACGTAGGGTGAAAGGAGAAATCGAAGATGTTTCCAGTGAACTGGACAATGGGGTTAAAGGTTGCTCTTTTTGGACGAAATGCCCAGAATTCTTCAGCTCTCGGCGAGATAGACACTTAATAAAACCAGTTACAAGATTTATGACCACCATTAAATGTGTTAAAAGAGAGAATAATTTGAAATGTCGAGAAATATTTTAAAAATAGGGAGAGAAAAATTGAATCATAACAGAAACAGTTCGTTGTATAAAACATGCACTTCGCTATTGGGAGGTTATTTTACGAAGAAAATCGCGAAATGTTCTTGGTTCAAGGAAAAAGTTCGCTATATAGAAAAATTCTCAATATAGAAGTTCGTAATAGGGAGGCTCGACAGTATAGAAATCGAGATAGAAAGATACAAAAAAAATTTAAAGAGGTCTAAATTCTAATTAATGTTTGAATAATTTTAAGTAAATAGAAAATTAAATTCCAAGGAAAGAACGATTTAACAAGTAAACTAGTGAAGTCAAAAAATAAATATGTTTCGAATTACCCCGTATCTCCCAGGTTCATCTGTTAGACAATTTATAAATATTATCTAAGTCAAATTTATAAATATTAAATTTTACACTGCTGTGCAAGACGATTCCCGCAAATTCTTTCATATTGAATCTCAACTCAACGAGAGACATAGCTGGCAAATTTTTTTCTGTAGGTCTAATATGTAGTTCAGGAATTGTGTGTGTGCGTGCGTGTGTGCATGCGTGTGTGCATGCGTGTGTGCGTGTGTGTAACACTTCCACGACCCTCTTTGAAATCGATTTCCACACAATCCATTCTTAAAGTACCTCTATTGAACAAAAGAAATATGCCTGCGTAATTTCAAGTCTATAAGTTTGATAGCAGTGAAAATCTTATACTAATCAAGCAAGTCGATATTTGCCTATATATAGAAACACGCTGGTGTTCAAAATTAAGAAAATTTACATATCTTTTCATGAAAAGATTTGAACAAAATGTAAAAATACTGCTTAGAAACAAAGGTGCAAATCTTGTGTGTCGAATACGTAAGCGTACTCGTGTGTGAGACAGAGCTAGTCGAGTAGCAGGATTAATAAGCGCGTTCGCATTTTGTTCTTCAACACATTTTGTCGATTTTTTTTTTTTTTTTTTTTTTTTTTTGCAGCAAATAGTTTAATTAAAATTCAAACAGCAAAACTGACAAGACATCAATGTTTATATGATGGAATGAAGTGTCGAATTGTGGGTTCAGCGTTGTGTTCAACTTATTTAAACAGTTTCAGGACACCGGATCCATCGAAAGTCTGTGCAAGGCCCATAATCATAAACATAATATATATTTCAGGATAATCTATAAATTTTTAAATATATAGTGCAGAAGTTCACCCTGATTTTTTGATTTACCATATAACATTTATTTGTTGACACGTTAAACAAGATTACAACAAGATACCATACTTATGCTGCAAACACTGATTCAGTAAAAAAAAGTGGCAGTTAATAAGCTAACAGGTCATTTAAGATATCCGACTACCCTAAAATTGTAAATTTTGCCAAAAATTGACAATTTTGTTTTATGATTTTATTTTATACGCCATCTTATTTGCTTTATAATAATACCAAGTTAATTATTTTCCGTTCACTAGAACAAAAACTACAAGTGTTTTAGTAAAAGCAGAGGCCATTACTTTAAGCAAGATGTCATACATTAAAATGCGTTTTCCTCGAAATGGGTTTTTCGAAAATGATCAAACGGGGGCAGCGATTTCTGAAAAAGTTTTGAAAATAATTAACTGAAATTTTTTTGTGCATGTTCTGTATAGTAGTAGAAGTATTTTAACCTTCAGATTTATGGATAACTGTTTTATTACAAAATTTACAGTCTCTTATGTTAATATAATCACTATCTTTTTAAGCTATTTCATATAGTGACTAAGATAAAGTGTTCTAGTTCTTGCAAAAATGAAAATATCTCTTATCCTGAAGGTCATTTCAAAAATGAATAATACGGTAACACATCAGAATTGAACAAGTGAAAATTTGTTCATAAACTTTGGGTAAAGAATGGGCCGCGTTTTTGTTATTTTTTGTAAATGTTTACCCATTTTAGAAGTAATAATTTCTTTTTCTCTTTTTAATTTTAGCATATTTTTCTTAAAATGTACTAAACAAATCTAAAAACAACAACAAAAATTCCCCATGTCTCCTTTTTAAAAAAAAAAAAAATTTGTCGCTAGTAGTACCTTAAGGCTGTCTTCGACAAAAGTACTGGAGTCGTAAACTAAACGCGGAGTACATTTCCAGAGAGAAAAATGTCTCAATTTTCATGAAAATTTGCTACATTATAATTCATACATCTGTTTGTAATACAGAGTTTTTAAAATTTCAAAATATTCTATAAAAAGTTAATTTTTCATTTTCACATGTAAAAGGCTAGCTCATTTAGCATTACGGTATAGGAGAAAAATTGCGAAACACATTTTATATCAGAAAAAAAAGGTCAACTCGGATAAAAATGAGGAGTATGATGAAACATTCTACCCTCTATGGGATAGCGAAGTCAGATTATAGTCAGCTCAATTATCAGAATGCGTAACCACAAAATGAAATAAGACTTTTAATGCCATCTAGTGGAATATTTTGAAGCCTATCCATTGGATTACTTCATATGTCTGTAAGGATCTTACCGGCGCGCCTAAAGGTGTGGGAGGAATGGAAGGTAGACTAGCCATATTTCAAAAACTATCTAATTTATTCACAGTATTAATCACAACTCAAATGCAATCGATCAAGTCCAAGACATGTACCCAATTAATAACTATGCAGACAATTAACGAGGTAGGCGAGATATGAGAAGACTTGAATACTTAATACACTTACTCAATTCAATAGCTCTGACTTCTTAGCTATTTAATCTAGATTCAATCTCCAGTGATAGCTCGTCACCCTAAGTAATTCATTTATTAAATTTTTAATCTTCACGATTCACATTCGATTTGATTAATCACTACTCCGCTAGCAATCTATCCTATTTCTCCCTTCTAACCTGAAGGCCTAGACAATATATTGTAGTCTTAATTTACATAATCACGTCTTCTTCTTTGAGGAGGAGTTTTATAAAAAAATAATTTTTAAATACCAGAAATTCCCCAAGAGGAATGTTAGTTGAAAGAGCGCGGATAGGACCGTCACATGTCCTATAAAAGTATCGCTAATTCATAATTGCATTGAAATCATTCCTGTGCATAGTAAAAATAAACACAGTTTCTGCTTGCTCCTGTAAAGTTCATCCAAAAGGAGTTACGTGTTGTGATAATTAGGCGAACGATATAATATTCATGCTGAGGTACTTTTACATCTGAAAAAATATTCCAAATTCGGGTCCTCTTTTTAACATTACGCGAACACAGCCTTAACCATGAGTTAAACCATTTTAAAATGTTAGAACCCGTTGGTGTTACTTCATACTAATAACATAAATTAGCTTTGCTTTCGCAAGTTTTTAGTATGAAAAGCACTTGAAAATATTCGTATTATATTTTTAAAAAGAAATTTCAAACATTAAGAATCTGTGTATCTTCTAAAGTTATTTAATTCATTGAATGAAAAAGTGTGGAAACCATATTTTATGTTTATAATCAGATATATAGAGATAATTAAAAAAAAAAACGATTTCTAGTTCACGGAGACAAAGTAATTCCTCAAAATTATTTTGTACCAAAATTTCTAGAAAAACTGTACTTTTGTTGTGTGTTTACAAATAAATCCTCTCAATAACTATTCAATTATATTCTCCAAATAGCTATTAAACATGTTTCCAAAGATATGTAAATAAAGACGTTTAATAGAAAACGAATCTTATTCTAAGAATATATAAAAATAATTGTAATTCTTGAATAAAATTAATGTCATTTTGTCTGGTTTATTCCTATTATTACAATATTCTGGAACATACTATAATAAATATAAGAAATAGGCCTATTTTTTTTCATAACTTTTTAACAGAGTTTTTTTTTTTTTGGTCTTAGATAATTATTTAGCATCTATTCATAATAATTATTAAGAGCTATTCGTACTTCAAATATCGGCTTCTTTCTGCAGATCATGTTTTTAAATGTCTATATTAAGAAAATATGCTTACAATTTTATTATTCAAAGTAAAAAAAAAAAACGAAAAAAATAAAATGATTTCACATTGATAAAAAATTTGTAAAAATGGAAATATTTACTTTTTTTTACTTTTATTCATTTTTAAATAATTTGAAATAAAATACGAATTGAAATGAATCGATATATAGGAGATATAAGTGTTTGGTATGGAAATGCATTCAATTTTAATTTTCTAATAATTTCTATTCCAAATATTATAAATTCAGTATCCTTTTGAAATCATTCCAAAACATTAAAGCTTTTACATTTCCTGCATACCATTTATTCCGAGGGAAATTTTAAATACTTTAATTTCTTCATTTTGAATTAGTTACTTTAAAAAGGCTCAACAGTTTTTTTTTAAATGGGATTAATTTGTTTCCTTCTTTCATAAATAAAACTATATATTTTCCTCATATTTTCCATCAAATGGCTAATTCCATCTTCCTTCTTCTTGAATAAATGAAAAAATAAATATCGTTTTTTTTTTTAAGTCAAAAAGTAAAATTTTCTTTTCTAAAGTAACTCTTTATTAAACACATTGAAAGAGAGATAGATCTAATGTGTTTATTGCCAATAAAGATATATCTTAATGAATATGCAATATTAAACAATAATGGAGTATTTAAGCAAAAATTATTTAACTACGTACAGCTTAATGTCTGCCTAAGAATGCATCATTAAAAAATTAAAAACTAAAAAGTGAACAACAATTTTTTTCTGGCTATAAAATACACTTTAGAATCCTAGATTTCACAATCGTTTGAGATCAAGAATTATTTTACAATTCTTGACTTCGCAATCGCTTTTGACGAAGAATTATCTTAGAATTCTAGATAAAATCGCTGGTGACAAAGAATTATTCTAGAATTCTAGACAATTGTTATAGAATTCTAAACAATCATTAAAAGTTAATTATCACTTAAGAATTCTGTCAATCGTTTTTGGCGATGAATAGACATTTAAATAGCTATTACTGATCAAAATCCGGCAACATCAATCTTACGATGCTAAGCCAAAAGACTCACCTATTCATTACGTATTCCTTTTTCAACCTGCTGGGGTTTTTGTATTTCTTTCGTGATCCTGCTTCAAGAGAGTAATCCTTCATACCATCCACTAATTAATCCAAAAAGAGGGGATAATCCTTCTTTGCGAAAACGAACACAAAACGAGACGTCGGAATCTCTTTATTATTATTTTTTTTTCCTGTCGTTTTCCGATTGTCATCCGAAGGATGGATTTCTTATCTTTTTCATACCGAAGCAGGTCTTTTTCTCACGACCCTGCGATTGTGTGTTGGAAGAACCACAGGTAAATATAGTTATCGAATCATAACAGTAGCCATGTGCTGAGTGAAAAGCGTTTCATCTAAGGGAGCGGGTAAAAAATGAATTGGAAAGAATCTTCTTCATTTGCAATGGCATGTCATAGATAAAAAAAAAGCAGATAGTAGATTAATTTACTAAAATTTAGCATTTCAAGGATTTTAAAATAGAATAACAGGCAATCAATGGATATTTTTTTTATCATTATGTGGTGATTAAGATCATTCTAACAATTTATTTTCTTTTTCTGCCACGTAAGACAGATGCTTCAAATCCCCCCCCCCTCTTTTTTTTCCTTCATTCTACAGCAGCTGCTTGGCAAAAAGGTGTAGCCAACCAATTAAAATTTCTCTTCAAATATTTTCTCTCCACCATAATAAATAAGACCATAAAACAAATATGGATTTCGTTGTTCTGCAGTTGTAGAATCAATGTAAAGAGCATTATGCTGTAAATTGAATCAGAAATATCAGGAATTAAATTATAATGACAATTATTAATACTCATAATTTAAAGGCATGTATTTTATAAACCATTAATACTTATTTAGTTTTATTACAATTATAATGTGTCATGTAATAGAATCAAATGCATTTCAGAAATTGAATTTTAATATTTTTCAGATTTTTTTTTTTCTCTATGCGCTGTTTAATGGGCTCAATTCATGACGGTCGCATAATAAAGGCAATCACGTGTTAGCGACTTATTTCAAAATAGATACTAAACAAATTCGTACTTGTTTCGATTTGTAAAACTTAGATCAAATTTCATATAATTGGGTAAAAATGCTCAAAAGTAATTTAAAAGAATCATCAGAAAGATTTTAAAATTTAAAGAAAAACAAACTTATTTTATTCTTTTACTTTTATATTAAGTATATTTTGCTTGATTTACGTAATTATTGCTGACAAATATGTGCTTTTTAAAAGAATGTTTCTGCTTTGAGTAAAAGTTGGCAACAACGAAACTCATGTACTGATTTGCTGGAAGCATATGATCGCATTTATAGTAGGAGTAAGACGTCACATGAAGTCATGAACTAATTGGCTAGAAACACGTATTTCTCATTATCGTGAGACGTCTTAGCCACATAAATCTGTAAATAGAAGATCATAAAATTTATTTATAATTATTCGCATCATCCCAATACAGAACAAAATAATAAAACGTTAAAAAACAATAGCATGATTTCTTTTCAAATCTATCTACTATGAATAATTTTTTTAATGTTTATGATGGTTCCTTTTTCTTCTTTTTCTAATATTTCGAAAAGACATTCAAAGAAAGTCGTGTCAATTTTTTTTATTTAAATTTATTATAGAAATTTCGAAAAACGCAAAGAATTTTTCAACATTTGTTCAAAAATATTCCAAATATATATATATATATATATATATATATATATATATATATATATATATATATATATATATATATATATATATATGTATAGTATTTTTTGTAAGACACAAAAGTTTTTAATTTTTTACCCTTGTGGCATTGTATCAGACATTCCTTTTTGTGACTATATACTAATGTTATTCTAAAATATGCCGTATAGAAATAATTTTAATATAGTACATTTTTGAAAATTTTTAATTTTAGGGGAAGAAGTAGAAGGTATCATTAGTTAGAAAATTTGAAAAGAGTATTAAGCTAACTAAAACGGTTTTAAATGGGAACTAGATTTTAAAAAAATCGTTTGCTAGTTGAATTCCTGGAAAGTAGATGTTTAGATCAGGACACGAAAACTTTCCCTTTAACTAAAAAAAATTCTAATTTTCAAAATATTTTGAAAAATAACACAAAAACAATTCTCTGAATTTCTGAAAATTAATTTTTAAAAATTTTAGAACAAGCATTCCTTCCACTTTACCTTAAAACTTATTGGTTAAAAAAAATAAAAGATAAGAACAGACTGCTGTTGAATATAACAGAGTAAGAAGCATATTTAATTGTGTGTAATAAGAACTGGAATCTTGACTACTTTTGTAAAAAAAATATTTCCTTGCAAACTTTGAACCTAGAATTTGTCGAGGCTCAAAATCCTCTTATTAGCGTTGTGTGGTAATTTGGAGAGGAAGTGCAGCTCTGGTGTCGTCCCCGAGATCCGTCGCCTATAACCTCGTGTTCCTTCAGAATGCGACGGAAATCAAAATAAAACCAAATCAAATTGAACCTAGGAATGTGTCGTTTGAGAAATTTATATCTGTCTTCTCCTAAAGAGGGTATAGTTTTTTATCATGCTTGTCCTTTCAGGGCTTCTGAAGCATATGTAGGGGTTGGTCAACCACAATACGTATTAAAACTAAGCGGTACTGACGTATTATCGCAACCTATTGGCAACATTTTCTGAAATGAAGCACATGATTTCCAATTCAGCTCATACGACACATGCGAAATTGAGGTTGCCAACTTGGCGAGCTATCTTGAACGTTGGCGATTGTTGCGATAATACGCTAGTACCAACCAAAATTTTGCTTCCAGATAAATGACTCTGAGGTTATCTACAGAGGAACGATTTAAAGAACGAATGATTCACATACTGCGATTTCGTAAGACGAGTTAATATATTGATGCCTCCGACGACAGCGAGCTTGTTGCGACGCCTCCAAATTTAGCGCATCATTCGGTAGTTTTACCGCGCTATTAGACACATCATTTGAGATTTCTGCTGCGGGTAGGGATTA
Organism: Trichonephila clavata; assembly: GCA_019973975.1. NCBI lineage: Eukaryota > Metazoa > Arthropoda > Arachnida > Araneae > Nephilidae > Trichonephila > Trichonephila clavata. The sequence continues at coordinate 136,135 of BMAO01018982.1, forward strand.
CCCAGTTGCTAATAATATACGTACTCAGAACTTCCGTGGTTTGCAAGTAGAAAGAATGTTAATGATTTTTTTTTAAAGCAGACGACACTGGCAGCATCAATCTGTCTGTGTCGTGTAAAATTCGTTCGAAGACATTAATTTCGTTTTAAATTTGGTTTGTTTCTTGGACGCTTCCTTTGGAACAGTTTCTATGACTTTTTTTTTTTTTTTTTCGCTAAATATCTGTACGGAGTACCTCTAATGAGATTTATTCTGAATCCAATTTATCTTTTTAAAAGTTGATCGCAAAGGTCATTAATTCTTACACTCCCTCGTTGTTTAAAGGTGACGTATTTCTAAAACTATGTGTACCGTATACTGACATCTCTTGTTTTTAAACTTATGTGTTATGTAAATGAAAGACAGGCGGAAAATTCGTATAAACTTGAAGAATTTATATAAAAAGGAATAAATAATGAAGTGGAAGTTGCAGTAGTTTGGTATCTTTTAGTATCTATACGAGAATATATTTTTAAAGCAAGTGCATTTTGTTTACCAATCGGATTGATTGGTTGGAAACACGTTATTGCATTTATCACACAACCATGACGTCACATGAATTTATGAACTGTTGATTAGAAATACGTGATTACAGTTATCATGTGACTCTGACGTCACATAATTTTAACCCATTGTCTACCATAAAATATGGCTTACTTTTGTTTTGCCACTCAAGTTCAAAGTTGACTAGGTCACTTAAAGGAACAAAGAAAAACTACTTTTGTTCTTGATTCTTTTTCGTGTGTTCGTTCAGCTTTATAATACTTAGTGGAATAAATTATTTGTCTACAATCAGCAAACTATATCTTTATCTGTTAAATTATTCTGTTTGCTGCCCTTCAAGTAGCTCTTGTGCAGCTGCAATGTCATCTGAATAGCTTTACTAGGGCTGTTGTCTTCTGTGATTTAGAAACGACGATTTTTGCTGTGAACTCAGATTCTATTCCTGCTGTCATTCTTGACTGTAAAAAACTACTGCAGAATCTATCTGAGTACTCTAAGCAAATTGTTTTGCAGTGGATCTCTGGGCACTGTGGTATAACTGGCAATAAGTAAGCGGACTACCTAGCAACGAAGGGAGCTTCCATTCAACAGACAACAAGGACAGCTGTCCCTTTTACCAGTGCAAAGTGTATTATTAAGAAAAAGATGAAAGATCTCACTTCAATTCAATTCGCAGAGAGAAATTCCAATAAGATCTGGTGGAATAATCTTAAAGATCTTCCCATGTGACCAAGACGTAAAGCAGTTGCCGAGTTTTGTCTGGCTACTGAACACGACTGTTTCCTCAAACATCTTCATCGAATCCATGTTGCACAGGCCCCTTTCTGCACGTTCTGTGATCTTTGGGAGAACATGGATACTGACCACATTCGCCGCTGACCAGCACTAAAGGGCTCCTCTTTGTATGATCTTTATTGGTAACCTAGGAACTTATTGGGTTCATAGACTTTCCTCGCCACGTTTTTATTTCTACTTTGTTTGTTTGTTTGGTCATGTTTTGTTTTTGTGCATACCCCCTTGGGGTGTAGTGGTCTTTTGTAACCCTAGACATTTGAAATTTAAAAAATATATAAAAAGTTCTGTTTGCTTCAAATCCGCGTTTAGTTTATTTTTACTACTCATGTTATATTTGGAAGATACATATACATAGAATTCTGACAAATTATGTAAAAAAGGAAGAAAAATAAATTTTTCGGGTTCTTACTTCGTCTTGTGAGTGATATATATATCATACATGTATGAAATGATCCGCCGAGTGGAATGATGTATTGGATTTAATTAGTGATCATTTCATCTTGAAAGGATTTTAAAATTCTTGTATTGATAGAATGGAGGATATTGGCTGTTATTTTATAATCCACATTTATTTTCAGTAGACGAACATTTCAGGTAAAGTACAAGCATACACACATACAAAACACAAGACTATTTACAAAAGAGGAAGGACAAACGTACAATTACATAGCAGTTACAATAAGCAGCGTCGTTCACTTGGCGAAGAAAAGAAGTGGGAGATTTTTCCTAGCAAATGAGAGCTTTTATATGAAGCTGTGTAACCGGAAGTTCTAAAATCCACATGACTTCCATGGACGGAGCTTGTGAATGGTGGAAAGATATCGTACGCGATGATGTCTTACTTTTAAATTACTTGAGAGATAAAGTTATGACTATATTCCATGAGGTGGGTAAGCTAAGTTAATTATTTACGAGTTATTATTTATTATAATTTTTAATGGTCCTGAAGGGTCAGGACCATTACAAATTAAAAATTTGTTTAAAACGACTTTTTTTCTGTTACTCCAGGAAAACATTTCTTTATTCATAGATGTTTTCTTTGAAAACGAGGTCATCGTCAGTGTGCAGTATGCCAGGCTAATATGAAGACCTACCATGTAGAGAGAAGTATTTAATTTGATGTACTACCAAGGGGCATTGCCAGGTGCTAAGGACGACGTTAGAGCAGTGCTTCTCAAACTTTCAATGTTTGCGGCCCAATTTTCGATCATAATTTTGGCGACGCCCCCTCCACATACAATAACAATGTATTGAATTCAATAATAACGTACTTTGACGTTAAAACTACAATACGACTAAAATTAGAAACTGTATAAATTATCAAGATAAGTATTAAATTTTGCATATAATTTTGTACAAGCCCATGGGGTCACTAGTAATTATTAAACTTGCTCTCAACTTAGTATTGTTAAATTAATTATCAAATATACTGATGCATTCATAAGTATATAATATAAATGTGAATGTGTATTTTTTTATTATCTCAGATTGTATTTTGTTTCGATTCCCTTCAGTAAATTAATAATTTTTTTAAATCATTTATTTTCGACTTTTCATTTGCTCGTACCCCTGATAGGATTATCACGCCCCCCCCCAGGGCGGGGGTGCCCAGACAGTTTGAGAAACGCTGCGGTTAGAGATAAAGCCTTCCATTTTTGAACAATTACACGTACAGATTTGAAATTTGGTAAGTATGCTCGTTTGTTGAGTTGAGACCCACTAAGAACGGGATTTACGGAAATCGACTCCTATGAGGGGTGTGCGGAGGGGTTATGGAAGCGTATAGATAAAAAAAATCCTTTTTTTTTTTGGACCCCTAGACCAACAGTAATGAAATTTGGTATGCATGATTCTTTCGTTCAGTAGAAATCTATTAAGAAAGTATCTTACAGAAATCAACTCTCAAGGATCACAGAGCATATTTGATGGGGAAAAAATTTAGATTTTAAATGTGGCAAACATGTTTATTTTCTTAAGCAGAGATCCACTAAAAATGGGTTTTGAAGAAATCCACTTCAAATGAGGGAGTTACGGAAAAGTAAAAGATCATTCTACTTCAATTTTAAAAATTCAAGTGTTGTCCTTTTTAAATCAAGAGGTGAGGTTTATAAGAATGTTTTTTTAATACAATTGAACGCTCAATGCTAGGACATAGATATCAATATAGCATATATAAACAGTGTATAATCATACAACATCACGTCGTATCCTGCGAAGCGAATGGGTAATGGCTAGTATATATTATAAGGGCTGCCCAAATGAAAAGTGGACGCGTGCAATTGTATTAGAATTATTGAGGCTACAGCAGCGCCACCGAACGTGGATGTAAAGTGAGGTATGCGATGCCGCACATACGATGTGCAATAATGAAACCTGTTCGTGGTAGAGGAAATACATCAAAAGTAAAATCGTGCTATTCAGGGATGCGTCCATATTGTAACAAAGCGCAGTAGTATGTGGTTTCTGATTGCGAAAGGGGAGCTGGATGCAGGCATCTATCAGCGAATGGAGCAGTCTATAGTGACCACTGCTAAGTTCGAACAATTGGTGCGAAAGTTTTCGTGAAGACCGACAAATGATATCAGATCTCCATAAAAATGTCGACCCATACTTCTCCCGTGAAGCCTAGACAACCTTAAGAACATTCTGTTGAAAAGTGTTGAAACACTCACCGTATTTGTTTCCTTGAAATCTATCACACTTTTTTCCACTAAAGAGAGCCTTACGTTTCCATTCGAATGATAAGGTAAAGGAAGCTGTGCAGGACTTCCTCGAGAATCAACTACGATCTTTCTACAGCGAAGGCGTCGAAACGATATGATCTTAGGTACAACGCCTGTGGATACTTATTTTGATTTCCGATACAGGTATTCTTTTTATTCAAATTATCCACTTTTCATTTGAGCAACCCTTATGTAACAGATACTTACGAAAAAGCGATTAACATTAAGCCATTTCAAACATCTTATTTAAATAATATTTTTGCGCTTCGACACATTGTTTTTCTCTCGTACCACTAGAGTAGGTTTTACATCGTCCCCGAAATGCTATTAATCTTATCAATAGGAGGATGAAGAATAGCGATAGTGCATTTCTTACTTTCCCACGCTGTATCGGTAGGGATTACACATTTTCCGATACACAGATCGATAAATACCTATCAATTGCGTACAGGTATGCAAACTGATTGAGATTCGAATGAGAAAGGTTTTGTTATTAAATATAGGACTGCTGCAGAAAGTGTTTTTTTTTTCCTCTCTCTCAAGCACGTTCTTAAGAGGGCGCGCGTTTCGAAATGTTGCGATTACGTTTCAAACTTTGCAGTGCTCTGCATCAAGTGGAAGATCCCAACCCCCCTCCTCTAAATTAAGATAGTGAAATTGTTACTGATTTTAATTTATTTTAAATGTATCTAAATTGATTTTGTAATTATCGTTTAATTTCAAATATGGCTTTTTAATTAATGGTGAAACTTCAATAACACAGAAGGGATGTGCAACATCACACTGGATTTGACTTCAATTTTAATTACACTAAAGCAGCTCGAGGGCTGTTGCCAATGGACCTCATAATTTTGATCCACAATCAGGAACGTCTTAAGGCAACGTTTCTCAAACTGTGGGACGCGCCCCCTAGAGGAGGGGCGTGATAAATCTAAGAGGGGGATGCGAGCAAATTGAAAAGTTGAAAATAAACGATTGTTTAAAAAGTTATTAATAAACTGAAAGTAAACAAACAAAACACATAATTACACTTAGATATAACACACTTATAAATGTATCAGTACTGCACAATGTATTTTAAAATTAGTTTAACAATACTAAGTTAAGAAAAAGTTTAATAATTACCAGATATCCCATGGGCTTGTCATATATTAAATTATATATGAAAATTTACACTTATCTTGATAATTTGTACGGTTTATAATTAATCCCTTATCTGCTGATTAAAAGTTACTCAATTCGCTCTCCGATGCAACCTTTTTCCACGTAGACATTCGTATGTGATGTATTGGGAGTGGGGGAAGAAAAGGAATAAATAAGTAAATCTTCTGAAATAAGTAAATCCTTCGCAAACACTGTCAATATATTTTTAATGCATTCCAAAGCCTTCGGAATAATTTTATGGATAACAATGCACAGAAAAGTTCGTAGTTCAGAAAGACGTATATATACGTACCGGGGCAAGTAAGACTTTAGCTGAGTGTGACGTTACGCCGGTGGCACCCACGAGGTTAAAGTTATTCTGTAGATTTAGCATCAAAGTATAGGGTTTGAAATTCAATACATTGCGTGTGTGATATTGTATGGAGGTGGGGGGTGATGAAAATTATGTTTGAATATTGGGTCGCAAACATATAAAGTTTGAGAAACACTGTCTTAAGGCATGGGACAACTGCACCCTGGTCCAGGCATTGTAAATCATGCGCATTAATTTGTTTCGGTTATTGTTTGTACGAGTATTTGACAATTTATGCTGTCAACTTTTAAGATTCATAAGTGGGGCCTACATATGAGAAGGGACCCAGAATGAACTTTTGTGTAGGGATCCAGGGACTCAAGAAGTCATTAGACGTCCCTGTCCTCAATAAAGTGGCGATGACGACACCTGAGCTGGCACCTTACCCTCTCCTAATTTTCACACCACGCCAACGGGAAAAATGAGTATACAGATTTAACGTACATCAGACTACCTACTTAGCGGGTCCTCAATGACACTAGGGCTCGAACCCGTGACTCTACAACGCTGGCTACCTGTTCGAGACGGTGACCACTCCGTTACCATAGCCACCTTCTCCCTGGAATAAGAATGTAAAAACTTACAATAATTAAAAGGATTTTCTATAATTAAGCTTAAAACTTATTTTCAAAATTTCTGGAAGCCAAATGGTAACCTCCCCGGGAAAAACTAATGGAGCCAGAAAACTTGTTGTTTTCTAATTAGGAGAAAGAATCTCTGCTCCTTTGTCTTTTGATTGGATAAAGCAGTTAGAGGAATAATAAAGGGCGGGATTAGAAACACGTCAGCAACAAAATGCGTTCCTGTTTACGTGGATTCACTTTAATGCGCTTAAAAGGACACGAGATGTAAAAGTAACTAAATTTATTTCTTAAAAAAATCGTTAATAGAAACGCAATAAGCAATTGTTTGTCATTTGTGATGTCGTGTTGTGTTGGGTATGTTGTTGAGGTTCCATCCAACAGACGTCTTCTTTGAGGACAGCACTTTTATTTACAGTAAACACATAAAAAGAAATATTAAACGCAAATTGTAACTACCTACGCGGGCAATTTCTCTAATGTGGCCACCACCCTAACGCGCCGGTGCCGAGAAGCTATTTATCTCAATAATAAAGAACACATTCTTCCGGTAGGGGGACACAGTGCGCCTCCTGGTGAGGGGAGGAAACACTACATCATTTGTGACTAAAATTGTTCAAAAATCAGACTTCCAGTTCAATTTATAGTTCAGAGAGTTTACTTTTCAATGGCACCAAATAATGATGAAATGCATTTTTAAAATGTTCCCTTTTTTAAAAAAAAATTTTTTATAGTATATAAGTTTAGTCCTTAAAAGGATATCCTTACTTCATTCAGCATAGTAAACATTGACTAAATTGCAACCATATTTCATCACATAATTGTTGATCATAGTCATGATTTCGTTCGCTTAAAAATAATTTGAATCTTCAATGTGTATGGTTACTGTATAATTCTCCGCATGATAAAGCAAAAAATCTCAAACCTATTTCACTTATTTTAATAAAGTTTTCACAATATCATTTAAAATATCCTTAAACGCATTATTCATTCGTTTTACAACTGTAATTCACTATTCTAAGTTAATATTGTTGCGTAGTTCGGGGTTCGAGGATTTTATGCAATCAGAACAAGACAGTTCTTCTGGAGCGATGGAAATTTATTGTCGAAAAACAATCCTTGAAATACAGCAGCTATATTCGTAGAATAAATCTTAGAAGGTCTTCACACCTTCTATGGCGTTCAGACACAACTAGCAGTGTCTAAAAAGAAGAATGTTTGGATTATTCACAAGCACTCACCCATCGTACACAACAGCCGAAGTAATAACTAATCGCTGGTCGATTCTTCACGTTCGAATCAAAATTACTCTTCAACGGTCAAAACAAGACTAACTCAGTTTCGGCGAGTGACTTCCTTTTTATTGGCCTCACGGATCTTTTCATAAAAATATCCTTGCGTCATAATCGTGATATAAGTGG
>BMAO01018983.1:0-21221 GCA_019973975.1 Trichonephila clavata
GAGAAATTCTTCCTTGTTGTAATATATATATTGAAAGTTCTTTACGGTGAAAGCAGGAGTGAGTAATGACATAAATGAAAATTAACTAATCTTTCTAAAAAAAATTACATTTAATGTTTTATTAAAACATTATTATCAAAGATAATCAATAAAGATACATTATTCCAAAAGATTAATAAATTAAAATATTTTTTATTTTCGACTAATAATATTTTCAAAGATCTGTGATTGTCAAATGCCACGATATACAACCGATTGTGGATATTTCATGTGGAAAAACTATAATTTTGTTCGCGCATACGATGACAGTATTTGGCAACGTCTTTTGATTTGGCGATTATTTTTTATTTGTCGTAATTAATCAACAGTATAATACGAGCGTACTACTTTTTTATAGGAATGCAACAACAAAGATAGACGCAAACCAAAAATTCACCAATCCGAAACCTCATTCGAAAAAAAAAAATTCTAAATAATAAATGCAAAAATGGTACCTACATGTTATCGCAACCTATTGGCAACAATATATGAAACGAAGAACATGGTTGCCAATTCAGCGCGTGTGTTTCATCCTAAATCGGGGTTGCCAACTTGGCGAGTTATTTTGAATGTTGGAATTGTGGCGATAATACGTAAGTACCACCAAGATTTTTACTTATCACTCTCCGAATATTTCGATTTTATATATCAAGGAACATATAACTGTGTTTAAAGTTCTCGCCCGCAAATCATTTTGAATTTGTGAACATAATTCTAATCCTGTAATTTTTACATTCCTTCTGAAATCTAGACTGCAGTAGGTTGCATTGGAAAGAGCAAAAAATAATGAATTTTTCCTATGGCATCGTGTTTTTATACCACTATTTGGAACTATTTTTTCTGAAAGATCTGATAAAGAGTGAGAATTACGTTGCATTATAAAGTGACGCGATGGCTATTGGCAGCGACCCTCGTAACTTTGAACCTCGGTCAATTGTAGAGTACGACACCTCAACAGGCACCTCCCTCCCTCTTCTAACTACCACACCAACGGAAGGACTTTAAGCCTCAACAGATTTAACGTGCATCGGGCCCTCTACACGGCTGTTCTGAAAGATGTGAGAAAACTCATTATAGAATCATTAAAATAGCCATAAAATATTTTCAGAAATCGGAGAGGAAATGTAATTCTGGAGGAAACAACATTTTTTTTCTCTCTCTCTCTGTTTCACAAGTACTTTATTTATTAAAATCGACTTTCTAGTTTAAGTTTAAGGAGAAAAGCATAGCTTCCAATGAACTTCCAATTACATTCATTATTTCAAAACGTCTGCAGACGAAAGCATTAATTCTAATCAGTTGTTGGCTTCAGTGGCGTACACAGGCCTATTTTATGGGGGGGGGGGAATAACAGTCTAAAGAACACATAAACGTAAGAGCTGAGAAGGTGGGGGTATCTAAAATATTTAATTTTCTCTATTGCAAAAATTAAAAATCTGTTGATCTCTGGGGGAGTGACCCCCTCCTTGTGTACGCCACTGGTTAGTTTACTGAAATTCATTATCAGGAGTGTCAGCAAGTATTTTTTATTAGAATCAGTGGCGAACACCAGGGAAGTCAAGCTCGGGGCCCGCGGGCCACAGCGAACATTTTTGCAGCCCGGTCAGTATATCGGGACGCAATAATATATAATAAAATATCAAAATTTTCCCTGAAATAGGAAAAAAAATAGTAGCAGAGAGAGATGTCAAGTGTCAGAACGTAAATATTAAATTTTTTTTCTTGTTATTATTTTTTTTACTTACGTTTATTATAATGTACTATTGGAAATAAACTTACGTTTATACGAATACTGGTTTCTTACGGACAACCTAAGGTTAAACCTTATTTGTTTGGCCCAAGTTAGCCTTTGAGTTCGACACCCTTGTCATATACAGACTAGTTATATGAGAGGAATTTACATTTTAAAAAAGTATATATGAGAAAGTGTGTAATCTTTATCCTAACAATTAAAAAATTTTCGGTGTATATGAGAAGTTTGAGCCTCAACTCCTCCCTTACGTAAGCCACAATATTCCAATAAAATAAGAATAAAAATATTCCATTTGAAAGTATATTTATTTATATATTATTTTATATCAATTAGTATAAATTTTATAATTAATATAAATTAATTTTAATCAATTATCTGCTCTTCTTGTTTTTTAAATACCATTTCCTAAGAAAATCTTAAATTAGCATTTGTTTTCTTTTTAAGTATTGTCATTAAGAAATTACAGTGATTATTCTTTTTTAACTCTGCTTAAGGAAGCACTCTTAATTGGAAAAATAAATTTTCCTTTGTTTTAACCGCATGCTTCTAACATTTTATGTATCTTTAAGAGTTGCGTAAGTTATTTTCATTTGAAAAAAAAGAGAATGAATTTATGAATTGATTATAATAAAACACAAATCTTAACTTTTTTAAAGTCAATGCATGTCAAGAATCTTAAGCGTTAAGTTTTAATTTAATTCAAATTTTAGAAAGCTCCTTTCATTGTGTTACTTAATAACGTATGTTCCCCAGTATAAATTGAAGTATCGATAAAAGCTAAAAAAAAAATAGTTAAGTTTTTTTCCTGTAATCTGATAGTTTTAAAATTATCAAACGAAAGTTAATTACGTAAGAAATTTTTTTAACTATAAACCCTCACTCATAAAATGTAATTATTTTGTGCACATATTTGATAAAAGTAACACATTATACGTACCGTTCCTCTTTTTTTTCTTTGGAAAAAATAATGCCTTAGAATATTTTTTTAAACTTTCGATAACATTTTCGTCATTTATATCTGTCATTAAAACAGTTTTCAACCAATAATTAAAAAAATTAAATTTTTATCTCGATTAATTTTAAATTATTATTGAATTTCTTGAAGGAAGATTTATTCAAGAAATTAGCTGATGCAAAGAAAAACAGTAAAATTAATTACTCTTCAAAAAAAAATTAAGAATATCCGAGTGTCGTTATTTAATTCTTCACCCACCCACAAATATGGTGAAACAGAAATCAATAAAAGCAATCAAATTACACAAAATATATTCAGTTGTAGTTTTGCAGTTGTCTTTTATTTATTAAATACGTCGTTTCTGTTAGTGAAAATTATATACAGCAGGGTTTTTTTCATTGAAGTAGGGAGTAGGGGAAATAATTAAACCATCAATGACGAAAAAAGATTTAGTCTTTTTTTTTCCTTTTGTACCTCAAAATGTTGCCACTTTTTTGGTATTTGATTAGAGAAAATATACTCACTTAATATCTGCAATCTTTAGTGCTGTTTTTATTTTTAAAAAATCCAAAAATAATGTCGCCAAAGAAGCGATAATATAAATTTCCTTTCACCTTCTCTTTCTTTTCAGGCAACCCTAAAACCAATCTATTTTGCGTTTCCAGAGCCGAGCACCCAACGCACATTATCAAACCAATGCTCGAGACGAAACACGGCGTGCAAGACCATCTCTCTTTTTGATATATTTCTAATACTCAACTGTATTTTAAAGCAGAGGCTTTAATTATGCTTTAAAGACCTAAATAAACACTTGTCAGGAATTGTGTCCTGGATCTAAAATTTCTACATCTTTTAACATGAAGAATCGAGAGAAGATTTGGAGAAAATATGTGCATTTTGCCGTATGGCTTATGTGCTTAGCAGGAAAGCTTTGCAGAGCAGATGAATTACCAACTTGCCTACCGGTAAGTAACTTTTTTAATGAAATGTGCATTAAATTTTGTATTGCCATGTATATTGTATAAATTAAGCGTTTTATTTGGAGAAGGAATTTTGCTTTTGGATGGTAGTAACTGTTAGTGTTAGCTGTGTTTATTGTATTTAAAATATTTAGCAATGTATATTTTGCACATTATTTTTCTATTTATTTAGCAATGACAATATCCAATTGATAATTATAAACATATTTTTACATGTTATTGCGTTTGTTATGTTATATGCATCAACGTTCTTCGATGTTTTTTTGAAAATATTTCTAGTCAATATTGCTAGTTTTTTTTCAAAATATTTCAAGTCAGATCTTCACGATTTTGTGTTTAATTATTTTTCTTGGCTAAATATCATTTCAGAAATTTTGCAACTGATACATACGGTTTCTGGATTTCATTTAACTTTTTTTTTTTGCCAACATTTGTTAGAAATAAGTTTTTAACTGTCTTTCTGAGAAAAAGGTACAATATATGTTACAAAAAAAGTAATTAAATTCAGTTGCATTTTAAATGTATTGTGGTATTTCATGAAAACAGTTTGAATTTAAAGCTTTGAATATATGAATGCTACTCCATATTACTATTTGCAGTACTTTAAATATGCTGAATAAGTGAGTTGCATATGTAACACATTCGCATCGTAGTAAAAGAAAGAGAAAAGCATTAACTAATTTTGGCTACTAACAATTTTATTTCAATATTTTAAGTAAAAATTGTTTTCATTTTTTAAAAAATTCTTTGTTTAAATTTTAAAGTATGTACAACTGTATCAACATAAAATTTTCCCTGTTTGAATTGTTTCAAATGAAGACGTTTTTTTTATTTATTTATATAGTTTTTTTGTGTGTGTGTGAAATGTGTGTGAACCCTTAAAATAATCATATATGAAAAACATACATAATTATTGGAAATAAATGAGTAAATATTAAATTGGATATTATCACCTACTATCTTCCTGGGTCTAGTGTTTAAAGAGAAAAACTGGAATTAATGTGACATTTAACAATGAAACTTGTCTTTACATGAGTTGAATTGTAATGCATATGAAATTCAATATTTGTATTTTAAAATTAAATTTTTTAAATTCTTTTCTATCATAATTTTAAAATTGGCTCTTATAGTAGCAAATGTATTTAAATGTAATTTTCAAATATTAGATCTCTTTTCAAGTTGCATGCAAAATAATGCAAAATAAATTTTCAGGAATGTGATAAGTAATATGCACATTTAAAAGATACAGTTAATGATATTTAAAATTGATATGTTATATTTAGAACTGTGGTTGAATTTTATGGGGAAAAAAATGATTCCAAACTGTGTTGTTTGAAAATGAATATTAAAAGTTATCCCTAGATTCTCTTAAGTTGAGTAATTTTACTTTGTCATTCATACTTTTAGATGCATTTTTAGTTATATGCGCTAACTTAAGTGAACTTTTATAATTACGAATTGTTCAATTTAAATTCGTTATTTACCTAAATTTTATTTTTAAGTATTAGACCACGAAAGTAAGTAGTTTAGCATTAAAATCGTTTATGAAAAAACGAAAGAAAAAAAAACTGAATTTGAAACACAATTTTAAATATAAAAAAAAAACCTGAATTTTCATGAAAATTCGGAATGTTACAATTAATACATCTTTTTATAATACTGTAATTCTAAAAATTTAAAAAAGAATCCATAAGTAAACATTTTTTCCCCTTTTTACACGCAAAGTGAAAATTCTTGTATCATTATAGTATAAAAGACGAAATGTTGAATGCATTTGAATAGTATAATAAAATATGGTGCCCTAAATGAAAGATATTAGAATATACGAGTAATATTAGTATTGGAGAACGTTGAAACTGTTTTGATTTCTATTCCTATTATGTACCATTACTTGAAGATTAACTTAAAATATATTTTCTACAAAACCTGTAATATTTTAGGGGGAAAAAAACGATTGAAAATAAAACGTACTTTTATTGTATTTGTAACTTCTTAAACTTAATAGCTTTGATTAAATATTTGCATGGTAAAAATATATTCCATTTTGATCAAGAATTCATAACGAAGATAGAAAATAGAATGCCGTTAAAGTAATTAGCAGTTATTTGCCGTAAAGAAAATTTTTATCGAAATATTTCATTTCTAGAGACATGGAGAAGTTAATGTTGTAGGTTCACAAACTTAATATTTGAAAATCACATAATTTACAATTAAGGGATTTAATTTTTTTTATTTCTTATTTAACAATAATATAGTATGCGTATATAATGTCGTTCTATATGTAGGATTCCATTTACATAGTGTTGGTGTTATCTTATGTGATTTCTACCACAGAAACCATTTACACAAATACACACCTGTTCTTCCATAAGCAAACTTTAGCGCAAGATGAATAAATAAGTTGGTTAGATATAACTATCATTTCCTAGTGTTCCACAGCACATGTATCGTCTGTCAAAGTTTTCATGATATTTCGAAATCTATACGTAACAGATGAATTATTTGTCTCACAGGTTAAGACATAGGAAAAAATGTCTACTTCATAATCTGAGAGTTAAAAAATTATTCATAATCTTGTTCATAAACTGCCTTAATTTATGTATTATTTGACAAAATTATATTAAGTATTTATTAGCATTAATTTTTTAACCATGATAGCATAAAATACTCATGATTATCCTAATAATATTATAAACACGAATGTGAGTTTGTTTGTCTGTTACGCTTTCCGCCTAAATCACCCAAACCGATTTTAAAAATTCTTTCACCAATGGAAAGCTACATTCTCAGCGAGTAGCATAGAGTACATTTTATACCCGTATTCCTACGGGAGCTGGAACTATGCGGGTGAAACCGCGGGGTGCTGCTTACCCCTATATACACACTTTTGCGAAAAAAATAAAAGCATCATGAAGGATGGTTGGTGAAGGCACCGTGGATGGTTGTTTTTATATAAATATATGTACAGCTCATTCACAGATAATGAGATGATAAAAATATCAAGGTCATAGAGCCCATCCACGGCTTAGGATTACGGCTTGAACGTTCAAATCAGAAATTGAGGGAACCACCCCTCGTAGAGATGCATGCTTGTTTATTATAAACTAGATTTTTTACCTGCGGCTCCGCTCGCGTTGATGTCTTTAAATAATAATAACTGTCAAAGTCGTAATCACATTATTATTAGAAAGTAAATAATATAATATGGTAATTTTTTTATTGCTTGACTGGAACCAAAAAAAATTTAAAAATTCTGAAATTGAGCTTAGTTTAAAAAAACTGAAAGCGTAATTTACGAGGTATACTAATATATAAGGTTTTTATACTAATTAACAACACAAATTCAATAATTTAAAAGCTATTAATATTTTTAAAAATCGAAATATCTACGTTATATATATAATTTCTCTTTAAAAAAGCTCAAAACAGAATATTATTCTAAAATGCTACTGTATACCATATTATATGTTCTTCCATCAGTTGCAAATATGTGAAGATTTGGGCATTGGACACACCAATCAGGCTACATATAGTTGGCCATGGGAAAAACATTGCTTTTCCAAATGTACCCCTGCTACCTGAAATGTTAGCTTTGTTAATAGCAACAGTAAAACTGGATATTAAACTCGTTTGAATTGAAACGGTAGGTCAGTGGGGATACTTGGAATTCGAGGTATGATAACACTATCCTTTTTCATGACATATGTTCAAATATTGGCACCAAGTATATTCTGCATCAGTTTTTGATCCAAAGCCTCGTTCCTTTACATAGTCGAGGAGCATCGAGATTTTGCATAACTGGTTCATTTAGTTTTAATTGAAGTTTTTGTGAGGGTACACCCGAAAGTTCAAGTGAATTTAAGAACTCCTTGGGATATGAAGTAACTTTGTTCTTTATCCATGATTGTATTCATTGATAAATATTTCTTCTATCCCCCCCCCTCTCCCTTCGCACGTCGTTTAAATTTTCAATGGGAATTTTATGGACAATGTCATTGTTAGGCGCCAATATTGATCTTGCGCGCAACCACTGATCCCAATTTAAATTTTGTTACAAGCCCGGGTAAATTTGAGCAATAAGATTTACTTCATTTTCTTCTACATTACAAAATTCTCTGGAAGTAAAATATAACCACCAGCATTTGCGTCCAAACATCCATAACCGATTTTCAATTGCGTCTCTGCATAATGTTCCGAATCTACGTCATTATGAAGATACACTCTCATATTCGTTTTCAGACTGAATTTTTTAACTTTTGCCCATAAGCTTGATGATTTAATAGAGACTAATTTCATTTGCTGGTGTACCCCCTCTGGATTACACAGAGAGTTTTTCAAAATTCACCAGCCAATATACAATAGAGCTACCATTCCTCCTATAATATATGTACTATCTCTTAATCCTGAAGAGTCCAATTTAACGCTTCTATAGCTTTCTTGTGAGACATCTTACCCTCTTTCCACACTAACATTGGGGAAGCATCCTGCCTTTAGAGCTATTTTTTCTGAAATTTTAGATGAGTGAATCTTCAAATGCAAGATTAAGCGAAAATTTTAAAACGGAATGTGCAGTACGACCGTTGGTCAGTTAAGTCGTGACTATACCAGAAGAAGCCATAGCAACTGCTATCTTCTGGGATTTCCTGATGGTCATTAATAATAAGTTTAGCAAAAACGTTTTTCCGGTCCCTCCAGGGGCGTCGAGAAAAAAGAGTGCACCACTGCCGGATTCTATTTTGCGTAACACTTGTTGGAAAACGTGACTTTGTTCTGGAGTTAATTGAGGGATAAATTCTGTTACTTGTTTATGTACTTGTTAATGCTATAAAATCGTAGTTTAATTCTCAAGCAATTTCATTATCGAAGCTATTTCCGTCGACACGTCTAGAACTAATCATTCCAATATCATGTAGCTTCTTCCCAACCATTCTGAAAACCTTTATTGCATTTCGTTGTAGATGTGTTCATTGAAAGGCATATTTACTTGTACTTGCTGCAATCGTCACAAAATATCTTCCACCATGTAGTCTTTGTACTTATGTCAAAAGGTTTGAGGATTAGAAATACCGAAGATGAAATAAGTATTGTGCAAAGCTCCCTAATTTTATTCGTTGAGTGACATTGTACGGCTTTCTCCATAGTAATATCTAGTATATCTTCAAAGTAATACCTCCATGTAAAATATCTAGGTTCAGTATAAGTGAAAAATTTTGTGCAAAATATGAATATTGTATAATTAGGTTAAAAAAAATTCAAAGTAATAAATATTCGATAAATCAAAACTTTTTATGAAACTGTCAATTAATATTACCATAGAATTTTCAATATCACGCGCGCAATTCGCTAAAACTTTATTTCGTTTCCCTCTTTAAAAAGTGGGAGAAAATTTGCATTAAAATATCTGGAATTGTCGGAATAGGGAACTTCTTAGCCAACTTGGCGATATTTCTCAAAGTTTGAGTTTGACTTTCAACAAACGTAACGTAATAAACGATTAATAAAAAAACTATTTAAAAAATTGCTTTTTGTAAAGATGCTAAATTACACTATGTTTCAGTTATTTGTTACAAATGTAAGAAAATTTTTATTAAAATTTCCATTATTGTCCAAATCCATTATTTTGCGCCAACTTGGCGGGGAGTAAGCAACGTCCCATGGTTTTACCGCCATTCCCGTCCCCGTAGGAATATGGAGATAAAATATACCTTATGTTACTCGCTGATAATGTAGCTTTCCATTGGTGAAAGAATTTTTAAAATCACACCAGCCGTTTCCGAGATTATCCGGAACAAACAGACCGACCGACAGATAGACAAAAATTTTAAAAATTGATTTTTTGATATAAGTACCGTATATACCTTTAAATGCATTTAGTAAAAAGCTGCTAATTTGAAATTACAAACAGACACTTCAATTTTATTTATTTTTATAGATTTAATATGGAATTCAAATAATATAATGAAGCAATGATCAGAGTTATCTATAAAAATACAAGGAAAAACAATATTGTTTAATATTTTTAATAAAAATAAAAACATGATGAAACGTACAACACAAAGCAAATTTTAGTAAACTTCCAATGAAAGAGTCAGAACGTATTCTACTATATATGAGTGGGAAGGGGAGAGGGGAATTTTCATAATATTTTAAAGCAATGCATTAAAATTGATGGTTCCCACACATTTATTTTAATTGCCATTCCTTAGTTTTCTGAAATTTGAGGATTTATTCAAAACACGGAATATTCCTTCTTAAATATGTTATTGTCAGAAATCCCAGACAGAAAAAAAAAATTTCTAATTCCGTTCTAATGCAAAAAAAAATTTTATTACTTCTTTACTATTTTTTTTTAATAACAATTCTGTGGGGAAATTTTACATCGTTATACCAAGACACATATCACATATATTTATATCAAGATTTAGATAAAAATTCGAAGCAAAAACAATTTCATGCCTCGCAACTTATTCATATTCGAAAGTTATATTTTATTTTACTACGATAGATGAGTGGCAACTCTAAGCTATAAAGCTATGGTTTTTTGAAGCATTATAATTCGGCAAACATGTTTGGATTTCTTGCAATATAAATTAAAGAAAACTTGTGTGAACAAATAATTCCTCTTGGGATCGACTATTAGTGTTTTCTTTTTGTGCTTTGGTTATATACAGTGGATCGCAAAAGGTGTTCATACACCTGTAATTTTCTATAAAAATTAATGTTATCGACTAAGAAAAATTAATGTATCGGAATTGTATTTTTTAAATTATTTCTGCAACTTATGAAGCCTGGAAATAGAGATGTTCTTGTGTTGTGAGTGTTAAAAGGCTTCAGTATTAGTACTTTTTGATGATATTTTGAATCATGAGTTTTATTTAAATATTTTACAGAACAGTTTGAAATTATCTGCAACAACTTCCTTTTCTTTAAGATAATAACCACAAGCGCATTGCGTGTACCACAAGCGCATTGTTTACTTGTGGTGTCTCTATAACTGTCCCCAAATTTTGAAATCTTCTCCTTATTCCCCTGCTTAAAGCCAGGTAGAACATATTTAGAGAGATTTTGAAGTTGGAGTACGCAGACATGACATATAAAAACAAAATTTGAACAAAAAACAGTTTTCACAGTAGAATAGGGGAGCATCGATGCAGAAATTACAACAACAAAAAAATGATGAAATTTACACCGAGACATTCAAAAGTAGTTTTGAACGCTAAAAGATATATATGTATATCCTACTAAATACTAAATTACTAAAAAATGCAATGGGGTTGAAATTATGTTGAGATTTTTTTTTAATGTACGGAGACTTTTGTGGCGCAATTTTTTAGTACTTTGATTATTAATTTTTCAAAATAATAGCCATACTATTTTTTATAAATTGATTAGGTTACTCCATTAAGAACAAGTTGTAGATATTGTAAAAAAATTACAATTATAATATATTAATTTTTATCAGTGGATAACATTAAATAATATAGGATATTGCAATAGAGAAAGCAGGTGTACGAACACTTTTGAGTTTCAATGAAATTTTTACTCATTTTCACACACATGTCTGCTCTGTTACAAGTAAATTAAAAAGATTTTAAAATAGATTTCATTGATAGATCGTGTGCAGTATTATTTTTTGATGCAACATGCATGTATTAATAGCATACAAAAAAATATTTTTTAATTTAAATATAAGATTATTAGTTTATCTCTTTCTACATATATATATAGAGAGAGAGAGAGAGACAAGATATATATATATAAAGAGAGAAATAGGACTATACATATAAAGTTGCTTGCATGAAGATGCAACTGTACATATCTCACCGTCACATATTTTAAATGACTAATTACTCAAATTAATCCTTTATATTTTTAGGAAATGAAATCTATATATTTTCTATATTTTATGTCACTGTCATTTATTTGTAATGAATTTTGAGCTTCAATAATTAAACATTCAATACTTTGCCCTATCACCAGCGAAACTCTCTCCAATTTGACGTTATTGGCGACAGTACAGAATGTACACATAAAAAAATTTCAATAAACGTTAATTTCATTGATTTTTCCTCTATTTTTTATATGTTATGAAAAAGACGTTACTGATGAGACAAGACCACATCTTGTTTTAAAAATGTGGTGGTAAAAGGTTGCCAGTGGAATTATTCCATTTGGCGTTGGTTGCTTGATTTTTGGCGAATTTATCGCCTGCACCGGCGAAACAGAAAAGTACCAAATTTTCTTAATTTTATTTCAAGCACTTCGAGCTGGATAAAATCTTAAGATGTCTTGATGCATTCAATTAAGTTGAAATTTCAATCCTATTAAGAAGTATTTTAAATGTTGTTAGATAAATAGGTGCTGAATAACTAACAACTATATAAAGTTGCTTCATAGTTTATCGTTTAAAGAGAAAATATCTTAAGAAATAAAATTTTATTTCATTTTCATATCGTTGATAGAATACTTTCTGTTAATGATTGACTAATTACTATAAATGCCAACACATTTATATGCTTTTTAATTAAAATTTTATGCATTTATTATCTGTATAGTGTATATTACTATGCTGTAACAAATCTATATTTCTCACTTTTACTTGAATAAATAAAATTAAACAAGATAAAGATAAATATATTTTTTAATACATATTTAATTTTTTTTCTTAAATAAATGTCAACAACGATTACCTGAGTGAGAACACAAGAGTCATCCTTATCACTGGAATATGACTCAAAATGTCGAGATTTTCTTCATTGACAATAATCCGTTGGGTAGTTCTATAATCACTTAAAAGAAATATCAGTTTTGTAAACAATGTGACGTTAGTAATTTAAACTAAATAAAAACTTGTTTAAATATGATTCAATAAATGCCATATTTTAATTCTTTATAATTCTAGTTTAACTTATTTTTTATATGAAGGCATTTACATTCTTTTTTTTTTACATTTTGTGTTTTTAACATTTAATATTTTCTTAAGAAAGCTGTTCCGTTATTACATTATGAAATGATTGACTGTAACTGTATTCGGTTACATATAAAAGCATTGCTTTAAAAAAATAAAATTTCTCCTACACTGAACGAAATAAAATTTCCATGTATAAAATTAAGTATTTTTGGTCTTGTCTATTGATACATTATTACAAGTATATTTCTAATAAAGAACAAAACTGAGTGAAAATATTTCTAAAAAATATATTTATATTTTTAAAACTGATAGAGATGCTATAAAATTTTTGTCTCCATAGAGCATTTCTTCTTGAATTGGCGAAGTTCTTGGCACTAATAAGGATGAATAGTTGTCAAGTAATTTATCTTCGTCACTTGACCAAGGAGTAAAATTACGAGGTTCGTCGCCAATAGCCCTTGTATAATTCAAAAAGTGCAACGTTAATAAAAATCGAATCAAATCTCCAAGCATTATTTTTTCTGTGAATTAACATTACTTTATACTCTTTTGATTTCCTGAATTATTATTGCTATCCCCATTTGAAAATATTTGCATGACATTCAATTTGTTGAAAGTATCGAACATTTTCTTTTTTTATTATCATCCATCAAAGTCGAAATATTTCCCCCCATTTTATTACAGACATTTAATGCTACAGACAAAACAATCATCTTTATTCACTGCTGTCCCTCCTCCTTGTGTAAAGACGAAGGTTTTATTCTTTTGCAGATTGACATTCACCTGCTAATGCACCCGCATGATTAAAACACTGACACTATTCTGTCAAGTTTGGTTTCTTTTATATATTCAATTTTCAACAATATTACATTTTAATAATAGAGACTGCATGCTCGAACTGTCCACTTTAACCACTTAACAGTTTCTTTTTTTCTAACATATAAAGTCAAAAAATAAGCATATTTTTTGTAAACATTTTTAAGATGAAATAAATTGTTTTCCCTCAAATCAGCAGTCAGAAATGTTGTAAAAATTGAATTTAAAGAATTATGCTGTATAATTTTAATTTCCTTTGAAAAAACATATTTTTCCTTAAAGTTGGCTTTTTCCCGATGAAATAAGCAAACTGAAAAGAACACTTTACAAAAATGTTTTTTAGATTTATAAAGATAATATTGTACTTATACAGTTAATGTTCTCTTAAAATTATGTTTTTGGTTGGTAAATTTTAAAACAGAGAGATGAGCGTAGTCCAACTTCGCAATCGGGACAAAAATATCGTGTTTCTTTTTTTTCGACCGTTTTCCAAAATCGTTTCTTTTCGAACAACACGCAAAACATTCCCTTGTTGGTCTCAATTTTTTGCCGGTGGGAGGAATCGCTTCTAAAAAGTTTTTTCTGTCAGTCATAAGGGACTGGACAAAATTCCTGGTCATCCTTTTTTCTCATTTATCACCCCATATTTTTCAATAAGGTGATTTATAATATAAAGCCTGAACAAATTAGATAAATTTACTCCCAGTTTCTGATATAAAACGAAAGATCTCTACAATGATGTACAGTCGACTCTTGATAGTTCGAAGTTGGAGGGACCAATGAAAAACTTCAAATTATCAAGAGAATAAGAAAAACCTCCCCAAATTTTTTTTCTAACACATTTAAAGTTTAAAGTATGTAATAAAACAGCAATTGTACATATGTATAAAATTACTTTAAAGTATTTTTAAAAGTACATATTATACACAAAATAAATACTCTACAGAAGTTAAAGTTACTCTACTAAGTCTGCAATCAAGCGTGGTATTGATTTCTTAACTAATATTCCCAAAAACTTTTATAAGAAAAAAACTGAGGAAAATGTTGTTACTCTTTGAAAAATCTTTACAATCAATCGTCTTATTTTTTTATTGGCAAAGAAGTTATTTTCCTAGCATGCCACAAAGAAGCATGCAATCGTTATTTACAGATTTTAAAATGAACTAATGTCTTTCTAATCATGGTAATATTAAAGCACACCTCAACAGATTTAATCTGTTCCCTGAAAAATTTTGACTAAAGTTTTGGTCGCGAGAAAAGTTTTAAACATTTTACCCTTTTTTGTTCAAAGTTAAAGGAAGAAAACTCCTGAAAGTTGAACTGCAAGCTCTTAAAATAAAAAGGCTTCCTACTTTTCCAGCGAAGCTGTGCTCTTATTTTGTAACTTCTTTGATTCTATTTTTTTAAATTTAATTTATAATTTGTCTTTTATTTTTTGTTGTTTTGTGTTACTTACTTCTATAAGCCTTGAGCTATGTAAATTCTTAAACCGAATTATAAATTTTAAAACTTAACTTTTTTAATAAGAATAAGGACAATTTTATTGTTTGAAGTATATAGACACAAAGTAGTGCAATTATTTGTGTGTAGCACATATTATAAGGTCTTTCTACAATTTTTGTTATTGTAGTAAAAACTTCTGAGAAATTTACCAGTCTTTAAATTAATGCATTAAAATAACATATTCAAATCTATTTATAGGTATATATCTCTCACAAATATCATATGAGCAAATAATGTGGGACTAAATACAATTCCTAACATTCATTAATTTAAAAACAAAA
Source organism: Trichonephila clavata (assembly GCA_019973975.1). Lineage (NCBI taxonomy): Eukaryota > Metazoa > Arthropoda > Arachnida > Araneae > Nephilidae > Trichonephila > Trichonephila clavata. The sequence continues at coordinate 15,239 of BMAO01018983.1, forward strand.
TTTAACACATTAGTTTTCGAATTTATGATGACATGTTCTAGCCAAATACCAATCTTTGTATTGTAAATTAATGATTTTTTTACTTAAAAAAAACATTTCCCCATTAAAATTTGGTATTTTTAAAAATGAGATTTATCTCTCGTAACTTCTCGTTTTGATAAGATTAGAAGGTTGCTTTAAATTATATGGGTTTTTAACTGATTACTTTTTAGATTACATTTTTTCCATTGTCTTAATTCTTTTTACAATATTCTCACTTTCTTTAAATTCTTCTAAAATCTGAATTACTGTACTTCGTTACTTACGAAGAATAGTTTTAAGAGAACATAAGAAAATGAGTATAAGTGCTTTCCTTTTTATAACTAATGATTGAAAGTAAATTCATACATATTTCAATAATTTACATACAAAATTAATAACACTTTTTTATTTTTAAAAAATAAGGAATTTTTTCAAAATTCAACGGAAACAATAAATGTAATCGAAATTTTGTTATTTCGTTCTTTCTAATGCCTTTTATCGCAACTTTAAGAAAATCAAAAATCTACATTTTAGAAGTTTAATTACACACACACACACACACACATAAAAACCCGAAAACGTTCATTACAACGCTTACGAATTCAAATAATCGTATCGGAAGGAGATTTAAAAAATGAAACTAAACGTTTTTTATTGATTTTATTCACTAGATAAGCATTTAATCTACACAATTAATTACAAGGTAGTGTTAGCCAGCTGAACAAGAATTTGAACCTATATTGATTGGTCTCTCTGCTGCCAATCGATACAATAGGAATGTTTGTCGTATACGATCTAATAAATCAGATATCTCTGAAGTAATCGACACGACTAAATTTTAACTCACATTCTACAGAAATTGTGAACGAAGATACAATTTGGGTCGTCATGAGCTTTCCAAGAACCTATAAATGTGATTTATGAATATATATTCATAAGTCATATTTATAAACATGTTAACATTAATAAATCATAGGTGTCTGTCTCTTTGATATCTAAAGGGTTAAGGTTTGACTTTTGCTGTGAATTTTAATTTGATACTAAAATTTGCTATGATTTTTTATTTATATAAGATTATAGAATTTATCACAGTTACTGCCTTTGAGATATTTTAAAGTGCGCCGCTGTGAGGAAAAATAAAATAAAATTTATCTGATCCAAATAAAAAATTTTAAAATCTAATTTGAGAAATGAAGAGAATAGTCACTTATCACTAGTATATAAAACGTATATTATGGCGATTATAAATACATTAAAATTGTTTTCACATAATGTCAAAGCAGAGAACACATTTTAAAGTAAAAAATTGTCTCAATTTTTTTATTAGTTCATGACGTTGCTACACATCTGCTTAAAATGAAATATTCTTAAAATTGCGAAACATTTCAAAAATACGCTGTTTTCTTCTTAACATCTAGCAATTAAAATTATTAATCACTGAAATGTAAGAGACGAAATTGGAATACATTTAATACCAAAACAAATTTATTGACTTGTACTCAACTGAATAGTATAATAATATATATTATTCTTTAATAGATAGAGGTCAGGATATAATATTAATAATCGAACATTTTTATAGGAAAACTTGTTCATTTTTACTTTATCGATCATCAGACAGACTAAGCTGAAGTTTCAGAGATAAATGAAGGCCTTAATATTTTGGTCGCCAAATATTTTTGAGCTTACACTTTTTACTTATACTCTCTTTTATAATTTGGTTAAAAAAGTCTCAGGTTTATCGCAAATCAATAAAAAATTATCTTATATATAAATGATAGTTCATAAATTTTGGCAAACCTTTCATTTATTTCAAGAATTTCAAAACCTTTAATTCAGCATTGGTTTTTTCGGAATTGATACCCACTACTAGCCATAGAAAATGCAACACTAAGAAGAACAAGAGTGTTAATAACATTTAGAAATTTATTAGAGTTATAACAAACAACCCAAAAGTAAAATGATTGAAAATTCAGCCTTCTGTGAGGTAAAGATGATGAAATCACCTTTGAAGGTTGGCGCCACGGTTTGCAATAATTGTTGTTATGCGCCTTGACATTGAAAGATGATGTGGTTCTAGAGTATGGCAGCTAATGCTGCCTCTACATATAGCCAAAATTGATCTTTTGTAGTAGTAAGTGGTATATTCTCTAGGCAATCATTCAATACTAATTGAGAAGACGGGTTTGATAGGTGATGGATTGTGTGTGTGGAAGAGCAAACAAGCCGAGGAAGCAAGAAGTCTTGAACATACCGTACCACGTGTGAGCATGCTTTGTACTGGGCCAAGGGCCTGCTTTGAAAGTAATGTGAAAAGGCTCCAAAATTTCAGAGATATAGCATTTGTTGGTCCTTGTACCGCTATGCAGTGATAAGTACTAGAGGGGGGAGATGGAGGAGTGGCCCAAACCATAACATCGGGAGTAATACCAGTACGGCTATGCTTAAGGCAATAGCTAAATATTTTTTATCGAGACTCTAATCCAACCATCGGGGTGTTATATGCAGAAGCTGGATTTGTATGTAAAACAGTGCTTCTCAAATTTTCAATGTTTTCGACCCAATTTTCAATCGTAATTTTAATCGCGCCCCGTTTCTTACGATAACAATGCATTGAATGTAATAATAATGTACTATGACACCAAAGCTACAATACGACATCAATTATAAATAGTACAAAGGATCAAGGTAGGTATTAAATTGTGTATATGACAAGCCCATAGAAGTCGCTAGTAATTATTAAACTTGTTCTTAACTTAATGTGGTTGCTTAATTATCAAATACGTTGTGCTGTACTGATACATTTATAAGTACATTATATCAGTGCAAATGTGTCAGAATGTATTTTGTTTCGCTTCTTTTCAGTAAATTAACAATTTTCAATTTTTTAAAAACAATTCTTTATTTTCGACATGCTTGCGTCCCCATTGTAGGGTTATCACGCCCCTCTAGAGGGCACGTCCCACAGTTGTTAAAACACTGCTGTAAATGCAATGTCGTGTCATTCTGTTGTCGCTAACCGTCGTTCAATGCATCATTGTAGATATGAATGCCTGTGTATTGAGAAAAATGTAATTGCCGTAATGGGCATATTGGAGACATTCCACTGTGCTGCAAATGACGTGGAATGGTACATCGAATGAACACTGATTGCTGTATAACAGTTCGTGTATGGCTCCTCATGTAGCAGAGGGATCTATCATAACCACGCGCGTGATATGGCTTCATCACATGTAGCGATGTGACGAGCCTGGTGCAATTAATGCCGTTGTCTGTCATTCTTCATACATTAATTACGTCATAATATTTTTGTTATGTTCGACCAGATAATAAATTCATCGGAAGGATAATCCGCATTCTCTCTAAGCAATTTACCTGGTTAAATATTCTTCGGTTAGATCTTAGAAACGTGCTCGAATAACATTCATGTTCTTCTTTGAGGCAAACGTAAGGCTATAACGGGCGCGATCTACTCTCAGCCCCACCTAGAGGTGTGAGAGGAAGTGAAGGATGGCTCACCATAATACATCTCAACTATTTATTCAACACAAAAAATGTCAACAGGCAGAATTCTGTAAATTCAAACTATAAGAGATGTTCATAATAAGAGCAATAGGAGAATAAACCACGAGAAGCGCGAATTATGAGAAGACTATATTATTGATCCTCCTTTTTTGGGATCAATCCATTATAAATATTTGAGTTATAATTTAGCTATGATGACCAATCGTCACTTTAATATCTTTAACTATCTAATCTCTGAAACGCGCTATTAAATATACTAATACCTGATCGGTAGTAATCTCTCCTCGTAATCAGATTCACTATATCTCAATCTCCATATAACTCCGTGTATATATCTTACTAGCCAGAAAACCCAGACTATATATAACCGACCTAATCTTTATATCATCTTTATATCTTCAAAAGGGTTGGTTGTGATTAATTTCAATCGATAGCCCAAAGATTTCCCAAGAGGATTAGATGAAGGACATGTATAGATCCGTCACAAGGTTGATCATGAAAGAACAGTATACAAAAAAGCAATTGCAGTATTTTAAACGTTACTCTAGTCTCCACTTACGTAGGGTTTGTTTGTGGTGCTATAAGCGTCCATGGCGTGTTTCTGCTCAGAAGTGATAGACATTTGCATTTCCCATTACGGTATATACACCGTGAAAATTTCACGTGGTTTTTTTATGCACTTCTTTCGTGTTATTGCATTTTTGATGGATAGTATTGTACTTGTATTACGTTTTAAAGAAATTTAATTATTCTAATGATTACATAATAAAACATATATTATATTTTTGTGTAAATTATCAATAATATGTATCCATGAAACTTTTATGTATAATCACTGAATATAATATTTAACATAAAACTTTGACGTAAACAGAGCTTAATAAATATGTGCTTAATTTTATGGTAAACTGATGTAAATATATTAAATTATGCACATCGTTAGCTCTATACTTGTACGTCAGAATATAAAGTTAAAATGTTAGTAAATTTTTAACTAAATTAGCTATTATAGAAATTTCCTAATTAAAAGGAATAAAATTATAATATCAGAACTATATTTACTAAATTTTGACCTACAGCTTATTTACTTAAACAAGGAGATTTTATTAGAAAATATGTGTGTGAGTTTCAGTTAATCAGTTGATATTAGAACATAGACTATGATCCTCATGGTTCAAAAGCTTTAGGGGTATGCGATTTAAGGCTTAGCTCTTTGAAGTCTTATCTTAAGTAATCCAGAATTAAAGATAAGAGCAATAGCTTTTATGGCTTAAAAAGGTCTTTCACTTTATTTGAAGAACAATCTCTAATTTGTCAGAAATGTAAAATTTACAACACTCACCCAGTTTATTGTTTTTAAAAATGTGGTAGGGTTAAAGACTTTGGTAGCAAAACAAATGATAAAAATAGATTCATAGACTCTGGAAGTATGCTGAAACCTATTCCTGCCCGTGAAATATTCTTCTGTATTTGCTATTTTTACCCTTATAGGAAATCGAATATAGAATCCGCTACTCTGTCTGGTTTTTCTCATACAGTATTAAATCTATTTTTGTTTTTAAGGAAAATTAATATAATTTAATGTCACCCATTTCATAAAAAGTAACTATTCGTCGAAGAATAGAGTGACATAAAAATTGTACTTCTCATTTCGTCTTTGTGATTATTTTATTCAATGGAACGTTTTTTTTCAATAAATTATGAATCGCGAAAGGTTCTTCAAAGTTCTGCAATGTCAAATCCATAGCATTAAAATATAAGTTCTGTCAGTAGATCAATTTTTCTGAAGAGAGCATCTGTTTGTTCGCATTACTTTGGTATTCTTCTGATGGTATTTTTTATTTAATGTTTCTCTTGCATCAAAATAAAAGCTCTCGTATAATTTTGTTGCATATAAATTTCACTGTTTCTGTCGTTAAATGTTTTTTTAGGTTTTCTTATTTTGACACATTAAAAATTCAAATTATTTCATAAAGAAAATTTTATATGTATAGTATTTTTTCAAAATGGACAATATAACAAGTAATCGAAAAAAAAATCTTAAATCAATTCCTACTTTAAATGAATGAATAAAAAGTATTTTATTAGCGATTGAAAATTTGAACAAGATTTTGCTATATAAATATATAGAGAGAGAACTAATAGAGAGAGAGTAAGAATTGTGAAAAAAGAACATGATTTGTGTACATTGTTGTAACAATGCACACCCGATTTGGCTAGTTTGGCTGAAAAACCAGTTTTCGACGCCAACTTTGTCATTGTTTTACAGTTACATTGTTACAACAATGGAGACGAATCTAAGTTGGAGTCGAAAATCAATCGGTATTTAATTAAATTTAATTAATTAACCGGTAATTAATGAAGTATTATTTGAAAAACTGTTTTAACTCAAGTGTTATCCCATACAAGTTTAAACATTTTTATTTGAACTTGATTG
>BMAO01018984.1:0-26544 GCA_019973975.1 Trichonephila clavata
GTTTTTAAAAGTTCATTCAGGGAATTACCCTTTTGTGAATGCTTTGTTTTCTAATTTAAAAATATAACTAGACCTCGAACCACAATATTTTAAGTGCAGTACTAAAAGAAAAACTTTATTGAGTAACAAATATCAGTTCATGGTTATTATGTTAATGACATACGTGTTTCTATTTCATAAAAAAAAATTTATAAAAATTTTACTACTTAAACATTTTATTATCTATTAAATGAAAATGGATATAATTTTAATTAATTTTAATCCTGAATTTGATATGGGTAGAATGTATTGCGCAAATAAACCACAGCCTCTTTTATATTAAAAATTTAGTCAAAGATTGACCAGGGATTGGAAAATATTCAATGATAGAAAATACCAGACCCAGTTAGTGTCAGTTTCTCCATTGGGAACTTTGGGCGGGAGACTGGGGCTGGGAAAGGCCCTTATAGGCCGTACTTAACCAGATTTTCCGGTTATAAATTTCGATTCTCCAGTGCGATGGGGGCATGTGGATCTACTGCTCCCAGGGTCCAAAATGAGTTTAAATCGGCTCTGCAGACAGTAAATTTGAATAGATGGAAAAGGCAAACTTAAAGCTACAGAGTCTTTAAAATCGCGATTTTGCCTTATTTATTCGAATCTATGCCGCATCTTTCTACTCCAATGTTAATTCTACTAAAAATTCGGTGCAGCTTAGAATCGAAGAGGGGGAAATTCAACGGATAGGAAAATTGAACAAGATACTGTCGGATAGAAAAATTACAGGTTCTCGTTATTTTTAAAAGATTTTTAATTCTGGTAAAATAAACTAATGTTGCTCACTTTTCATTAATTCCACTTTATTTTATTTATTTTATTATTTTTTTTTTTTGCAAAATGAAACAGTGAGTGTATATTAACGTCGCACTGATGAGCTACTAGTTGGCTTTTTGGCGACAGACCTCTTAATTTTGAACCATGGTCAAATGATGAGCATAACACCTGAACTCTCCTAGCTACCACACCAACGGGAGGGTGTTTGAGTTCTCGACAGATTAAAAGTGCATCGTTGCCCTACACTGCGGGTCTTCAGCAGTACTAGGTTCGAACCCATGACACGCCAGCCCCATGAGTCCGTTACTTGACCCTTAGGCTACTGTGACCACTTTTGATTTCGTAAATATATCGCATATCAATACATATTTTACACTATTTTTTAAATTTTTTTTTCATAAAAACGTGCTGAGAATTTGGGGCGAGGTTTAGATCTGAGCATAACTAATTGAAAAAATAAATTTCTGCTAATTAAATTAGAAAACAAGATGTGGTTCATTATTGTTCCGATGGTTTAATGGTAAAATTTTATGTCTAATATAAAATGTATTCTGAAAAAAAAAAACTTTAATTAAAAAGAAAATAATATTAACATTAATTGATTTATAATAATTAGATTAAACTTTTAAATTGTTAGCTTCAAGGAGTAATAATTTGTGTTTTTTAGTTAATTCACAACATTCGGTTAAGTTTTAAACAAGTATACTTTCAATCAGTCGCTTCACAGAATTTAAATATTTTTATAGACATTTCTTCAATAACAGGCAAAGAAATTCAAGCAGCATAATTATAAATTATTCATATAATTGAATTTTTTTGAAGCACACATGCAAAAAATATTTAAAACATTCCTTCATGGGAGAGTATATGAGATTTGAGATGTCAACTATATTGAGATGGCGACTATATTTCAGAAAGACATCTCGAAAAATAAGTATTCGCGTAGCCAAGAATAAACTAGTCTTACAAAACAGAGTGGCGCCATCTGTTTGAGATAGTCCTAACTACGACAAAAATAATTCAGAATGAACTTAAAATTAAAAATAATAATAATTAATAAACACATAAAACTCAATTATGGCTACACCAGTCAAAAGAGGGAAGCATGCTACATATGCCTTCATGCCAGTAGCTGGGAGGGTTAATTGGAGCATTTAGTTCTTTCAAGGACTCCGGGTAATAATAATGCCTGTAACGAGTTATTATTTTCCAGTGTAGAAGGAAGGGGGGAAAATGAAAAATTTTACTTTGGAAAAATAAGAGAAATTAAGATTTTATTCAAAAACAAGATTTAGAATAATTGTCATAGATTACGTTAAAAATTAGTCTACGAATGAAGGAAGCTTTCTGATTGGACGAGACAGGAATTCGGCTAGTGGGGTATAACAGAGTCTTAAGATTAGGCAACCAATCATTTGTTATTTTGAGCACCTAGATGTTTGAAATGTTCAGGGCCCATCTCACCTCTAATTGTAAGAAACCCAGTAAGACCCACAGCTAAATGTGCAAATTGCAGTGGACCACACCCTGCAAATTTTTCAGGATACCCCAAGAATCCCCATAACAACATAGACAACAAGAAGAAACAGCCAATAAAGTAGTCTGACAGGAGAATACAGGTGCGCTCTACCAGAACACCACACCACCTCAGCAACTGTACTCAGCTGCAGTTAAGAAGAACTCAAAACATGATTCGGTTGATACAGCAAGTTTGATGTCTCAGATGGCACAAATGATGACACCGTGGGGACAAATGCTGTCCATCCTTCAGGCTAAAATTTAATTTTTAACATTCAATAATAACGCGAATAGGAATTCTCTCAGGGTTTTTAGCTGGAATGCTAACGGATTGAAAAGAAGCATAGAAGAACTTAAAGATTGCATTTTAGATTACCACCCCGACTTAATCGGGATCCAAGAAACACATCTTCGTCCGGCGGACTGAGTTAGCATTCCAAACTACACTTGTCACAGTAGTGACCGCACAACGCATAGAGGAGGTGGCACTGCCATCTTTGTGAAAAATTCCATTAAACACCACGCCATTGTTAGTACTTCACACACCTTTGAAAATACATCGGTTGTCATTCAAGCAGGAAGCAGCATCAATATTACTGTGGCGTGCATCTATAGACCTCCACTCGGTTCCATTAGTACTACCGAGTTAGACGCAATTCTCAACCATAACAACAAAGCCTTTCTATTTGGACACTTCAACGCCAAACACCCGAGCTGGAATCCAGGCAGGGCAAACACAAATGGAAATATTCTTTGTAATTGGGCCATTGAGTCTGCGTCGGATATTATCGCCCCTGACACACTCCTACTCATTTCAACATCTATCACACTAACAACATTTTGGACATCGGCTTTGCAGGTAATTTGACTCACAATGATGTTTGTACAATTAATACTCTTAGCAGTGATCACAACCCAGTTATTTTTGATTTTGCTACCAATAATGTCTTACCAGAAATATACTTAGAACTTTAAAAACTACCAACTGAGTAAAATTTCAAAGAAATAATTTACCACAACATCCCCGGAAACCCCAGGATAGATAATTTAGATATAGCCATTCAAAATTTTACCAGCACGATTGCTAATGCTATTTATGCTTCCACTTCCACTAGAATAATTAACACGCCTCACCTCCGTCTTTCTGACCACATCAGAGGCTAAAAATAGATTTAGGAAACTCTGGAACCAAACCAGGTACCCACCATACAAACGCGAAGTAAATGCTCTCATTAGACAGATCAGGATAGAAATCGACGAACATAAAAACAGGACCTGGAAAAATTTCTTATCAACTTTAAATCCTCAGGACAATTCTCTCTACAATTTACATAGAAAGATCACTAAAAGAGCTGCGGCCATCCCATCTCTCCATGGTCCGAGTGGGCTGGCTTATTCAGATTTCGATAAGGCGGAGGCTTTCAAAGAGACACTTGAAGTCACATTTCAGGAAAATGCAGAACCTTACTGTGACGACAAGGTTGAAGAAGTCGAAAATTTAGTTTCTAACTATTTCGACAACTTCACAACAGATACTCCACCTCCCCTCATTTCCCCTACTGAAGTCCGAGGCATTATTAAAAAAACTACAGAATAGAAAAGCTGCTGGCCCAGATCAAATCCCAAACATTGCTCTTAAATATTTAACTTTCAATGCTATTACACATTTAACTAAGATTTACAATCAATGCCTCATTAAAAATCACTTTCCTACATTGTGGAAGCAAGCAAATGTAGTCATGCTGCCAAAACCAGGACAAAATCACAAGGCTTCAGACCAATTAATTTATTAAACGCCACTGCTAAGATTTTCAAAAGAATAATTTTAACGAGAATACAAACGCACTGCAAAGCCATACATTGCATTCCCCCGGAACAACAGGGGTTCCGGGAGGGCCATTCAACGCTACACACTAATTGATACGAGTAACAAACATAATTAATGAAGGTTTCGCTAACAAATTATACACCCTCGGTGTCTTCCTTGATGTCAAGGGGGCATTTGACAAGATGTGGCATGATGGCCTCACATACAAATTAATTAAACTCAACTTCCCTGGGTATCTAGCTAAAATTGTACATAATTATTTACAAAATAGAACCTTCCGGGTTCGTGTAAATAATACATACTCAAATTATGGAGCTCGCTAAAGCGGCACTTTCCCAGGATAGTACCCTTTCACCGTGTTTGTACAACATTTACACTCTTGACTTTCCACACCTACTTGCCTGTTCGCGGATGACTCCGCTGTGTTATCACAAGGTTACCAGCTTAAATACACGTTAAAAGCTATACAAAATTTCTTAGAAACACTAGAAATCTGGCTGACACACTGGAGAATTGCAATTAATGTTAATAAATCTCAAGCAATAATTTTTCGGAAATGGGGATCATCGACCCTCCCTTCCAACTCACAGTGCTTGATAACAACATCCAGTATATATCGGTGGTTAAGTACATGGGCTTACACATAGATAGCCGACTAACCTTCAAGAAACATATCGATTATATCGCAGAAAAATTCTGGGGAAGAATTCATTTAGCTATATCCTTCGTTGGAAAAAAGTCTCCTCTATCCCTGGAAAATAAAGTTATTCTTTACAAGCAAATTTTGCGCCCATTGATTTCCTATGCCGCCCCTGTCTGGGGGCTACAGCCGCCACCCACATGAAAAAAATCCAAGTTGTACAAAATAAAATACTTCGTATCATGACAAAAGCACCTTGGTACGTTAAAAATGATGTGATAAACAACGATTTACACATGGAGCCGATATCTAGTTTCATCACTAAGTTAGCTAGGAATGTTTTTAGAACTATTGAAAATCACGAGAACCCCATTATCAAAGCACAAACATTGTTTATGTATCCACACCCTAAATTAAAATATGCATACGCCACCACAAAGTGGGCTTTACTCCTTAAACCTCCTTAATTACGACATAAAAACACTAATTTCATACGCTAACAACATCAAATGCTCTGCTGCAATCCAGACTGACTCAGCGTGAACTGTCACTGCTCCCCCGCTCATGATTGATAGTCTTCTTTTTGTGGTGATCGTTTCCCCTTCCTGACTTCTTCCTCCATTTGCTCGTCCAGTACCATCAACAGGTGGCTGCCCGGCTTGGCTTTGCCTTCCGTTACTCCCCTCCCCGCCTGTGGCGCGGTTGTTGATTTTTTACTCTTATCCACATGGTTTACCTTTGCTTCCCAGACTGAGTATAAGCGCTTCGCGCTGGCACTCGATAATTCTAATTTTCCTGTTGGCCTGCAGTTCAACAGAGTTGAACGGGGGGGGGCAGGTCTTAAATGAGAAAATATTCAAAAAAATAAAAAAAAATAGGAAGAATATTGCTATTTAGATATTGATCCAGTGGAGTAATGTAATATCGAAAGAATAATACTTCGCTAATGCTGGGAGCAGAGGAGCAAATTCCTCTGACCAGACAGATGAGTTTTTCTTCTGGATTATACTATTGTAAGACTTTTCCATCTCAATAAATAGCGTTCGAAATAGGTTAAAGTTCATTCTGATTTCCATGATTGCTTGTGGAATGTGAACTCTGTGTTATGGATGTTATTAATTATTTTCGGGGAAATATTATCTTTTTAGGTGTTTTTATTAGTAGTAGATTCCAAGGGATCGCTCCACCGTTCTGCCATCTGTTGCTGGTTATTTGAATTAAGAACTTGAGCGAAACTCAGTCCAGGAACTATAAAGGAAGTGTTGGCTTGGGGAGTTTCATTACGGTTCCTATTTTTTTTTGGCACTTACGCCCTTTATGGTCCTGAGGTAGAGGGCAGAGCCGTATCAAGCGGCTGGCAGCCGCCAGGTGCCGTCAATGCCAGTAAGGGGCACCTAGCGTGATTTATTCTTGTTATAAATTCAACGCACAACAAAAAGATATCGAACCCATATTGTAACCCCAATGATTTGCACGCATTTGAGTCGTGTAGCAGACCTAACCATCTTTCTACCGTACTGTATTGTTGCAATCTGCACAAAATTTTCTCATGCGTTTTTTTGCAAATTTTTTATTTCGAACAAACGAATACTATTCAAGTCAAACAAGTTCGTTTTTGGTTCACAGCCGCGTCTTTAGTTTCTCTCAGATACATCTTATTCTGATGAGGGGGGGGGGATTCCAAGAAAATATTATTGCAGACCAATGAAACTTCAGCAAGCCTTTTGTTTAAGCAACATATTTAGTTGATAAAACTTCCAAGATCACAGGTTAATGTAGGCCCTAGAAGAGCCATTTCAAATGTGAAGTGATGGTACATTTAAAACCGGTGTAACCACCAGAATTTTTAGTGCAAGCATGCAAACAAAGTGTCGTATAAGTACCGGATAGCAGTTTGTATGATGGAAATGCATGCTTGTCTCTCTTGGTCGGTCAATATAAGGTTGCTTTCTTGTAGTTGTGGATGGCGCTGTCGTTTCCGTCCAATGATGTCCAATTCACGCTTGATTGGAGAAAGATTTCGTGATAAAGCAGGCCAAAATGTCGATACTCTATGAAGCATGTTGGGTTTCAGCAGGGTGTGATGCTTTTAAAAACATCTTGAATGATGTTTATAAAAGGTAGTACAACAGTTTGTATCACCAGACTGACGTACAAGTTTGGAGTTAGGGTGAGTGAATTAACATCGAGAGTGTTCCTGCAATCGAAAATTGACCCCTCCTTTAACCATAATTCTAGGTACCAGCCCATTGTGTTTAGGCTGCAGAAAGATTTTTTGAAAGCGCTGACCTAGCCTTCTTCTAATCATTATACAGTCATCACTGCTATGGTGTAGCGTACACCCTTCAGGATTTTAGGTACCCATAGGGTCTGACGTTTAGTACAGCTTGGGGGCCAAAACATGACTTTGCAGGGAAGGGGGCTAATGTTCTTCATTACGCCACTGCATCACTGGCACCAAGATAGAAATAGCTTTAATCGGAGAACACAACACATCGCCACTCCACTCTCCAATGATCTCAGCATGACATCACTGAAGTCACAGATATTGTGATTTGGAGCTAATTGTATGAAAGCCAATAGAGCGTTTCGCTGGAAGCTATTTATAATTGATTTGTTGATTCTTTCATTTGTTTCAGCTCACTGTGCCAGTTTGAAGTCGGGAAAAAAAGTGCAATTTTTGCTTTAGATGGACTACGATGTTTCCCAATCTTCTGGTGAATATGGCGGTCTTCTCTGTCAGTGGTGACCCGTTTGTAGTTGGACTATAGTTTTCTGGAGGTAATGCCTTTCTGAGACCTTTGCTACCGAAAATCATGCAAAATGGATTCATTCCTTCCAAGTCTTTCTGCAATATTGGGAAAGGAAATCCAACATTTTCATCTCTATTATAGGACTGTATAATACTAGTGAGCTGTTGTTAATAACTTCTTCGTCTTCTTATAGTAATGCTAGTAAACAACAACTCACTACGTCAAATATCAACAATAAATTATTCTCTCACGAACTTTATAGTGCGTATTTAAAGTAAACTTGATTCGCATCTTCAAAGTGGCGCAACTAGCGCTACACTTAAGCGCTATCTTTCCGATGAGTAAATAAGCCTTCTAAATTTCTTTGATAAAACACAACTCCTTGGTTATGGGATTTTTATTTCCATCAGTGTGTATTACTAATGAAGATAAATGAAAGAAAGTATAAGAAGTTATGTAATATAAGATATGTCTAGTTCAAAGCAAATTATTTCAATCGAGTTGAATTCAGGCCTTAATAGTAAGGTAAAGATAAATAAAAAAGCCGTCCTGGATGAAATACGTAATATGAATGATGGGGGGGGGGATAGAATACTGGAGGCAACTTTTCTTTTGAAATAATGGATTAATATGAAACTTCCCTAATGAACATGATTAGGAAATACCATACCCCATAGAACACATGCCACCAACAAATCATTGTAATAAATTGAGTGTGAATTATCAAAAAGATCTAGTCTGCTAAAATCTCTAGAACATTATATCCCGAATCTAAGAAATGAATTTGGAAAAATGGAACTAGGAGCAATTGATTTATCAGGGATCTCGTTTGAAGAGGAAGCTAAACAAGCTCTATGGTAGCAAAAGAGAAAAATTATTTTCAATGAAAGTAAAGAAGTCGGTTATGGAATTTTGAAAGGAGGAAAAATTTTATGCGAATTTCTATCATTTCCATTTCATGCCATATGTGATAGATCAAGAGCAGAGCAATTTCGAAGAACTGAGATATATGAAACTTCTTAGAACACTTCACTGTATTTTTTGACGAGAGTGTAATACATGAAATTAAGAAGAAATCTACACACAAAAACTAAAGGAAATTTACAAAGACGATATTGAATCTTTTAATTCTGACGATATGAATTGAATCAGTTTTTAATATTTTTAAAAGAAAAAAAAGATACAATGAAGACTCTTACTCTAAAAGTTGATCGCGTTGCAGGAAGTCTCGGGTAGACCAACATCTACCGATATCAAATGCCTCAGATGAGAGATATTTTTCAATATTAAAGCATGCCAAAATTATTTAAGAAGCGCCATGGGAAAGAAGAAAAACAACATGGCTATATAATAAATAGAACAAGATGTTTTAGACAAAATAGATACAGCAAATATAATTGATGAATTTGCCTAAGAGAAATCAAGAAGTAAAGTTCTTTTTCAAAATTGTACGTTCTTTAGAAAGGTTTTTAATTTTTTTAAATACATTCAAAATTTTTCTTTATCCGTTGAGTTTTATTATTAAGAATACATTTTATTTTTTT
Source organism: Trichonephila clavata (assembly GCA_019973975.1). NCBI lineage: Eukaryota > Metazoa > Arthropoda > Arachnida > Araneae > Nephilidae > Trichonephila > Trichonephila clavata. The sequence goes on from BMAO01018984.1 coordinate 9,097, forward strand.
CAGAATTTAAGGTAGTCGGTACTCCTATACCGCTGATGTTAAAATGAGCTATTTTATGTACCTTTTTCTCCAAAACTGTTAAATATAAGAACTTCAAATTTTTTCTGTATATTAATTAGACTTTTTTTTATTTATACTGAAGTGAGCTTTTTCAACTACATTGTTTAGTTTTTTTCAAAAATATGCATCGCAAAAGTATTACTATGAATTTTTTGAAAATTGTGATTTTTTTTCACGATAACGGATTTTTACAAAAAATATTTTGGGAAGTTTAATAAAAGCTCACTTCAGTATATATAGTTACGTTTTCATTTTATTCAGTGAAGATTGCAAGTGCTTCCTTTGAATAGGTTCTGAGAAAAAGGAACACACACTTTTAAAAACACCGTTTAGAGATAATTGCATTTTTAATATGAAGTGTCACTTCATCAAAAAATTATGAATTACAGCATGTATTTGTCCCATTTTATTATGCATTAGCTTATCTTATATTTATTTTAAGACTCTTTTGTTTCCTATTTTACTTAAATTGCCCAGAAAATACATACATAGCATATTTCAGCTTTTGTTTAACGAGATGTTTTGTAATATTTACATTAGTTTTCTCATAATCTGTATCAATTATTGAAGACATTTTATCTGTGAAGAATGACAAACATCAAATTTGAGAATTAAGCATCATGAATGCCTTGTAATAATGTATCAAAATGTTAAAGTAAGGATTTTGAAATATGTGATTATACGACATTTCTCGAAAGTTTTCAATAATGCTTTGTATATACACATGCAAACAGTATTATTTAAAGTATCAGATCTCAATAACTGATAAACTGATCACATGATTTCTTAAACAGCCAAAATGAAACTGTTTGTATCTTTTTAATCATGAAATTTATGTAATTTTATGTGTAAAACAAGCTTTACGGGCAATGACAAAAATCATCATATATCAGCATATCATAACGTACACCTATGTACCTTTTTCTCAGAAACTGTTAAATGTTAAGACTTCAGATTTTGTCTGAATATTAATTAGACTTTAATATTTATACTGAAGTGAGATATTTTAAATATATTGTTAAGAGTTTTCAAAACCATGCAACATAAAGTATTACTATAAATTTCTGGAAAATTTTAATTTTTTCCTGCGATAAATGCTGTATGTTTAAATATTTTGGGAAAATTTATAAAGGCTCACTTCAATATACATAGTTACATATCAGTTATGTTTCATCAAAAAATTTTATAAGCATCCTTTCCTTATTTTCTGAGAAACAAGTACTTTCATTTTATTATATATGTATAGGTATATATACATATATAAACAAACTTTTTGAAAAAAATGCAATTTTAACAATAAAATATCACTTTATCACAAAAATTGCCTCATTTTATTAAACGTTAGCATCATGTTAATATATTTTAAGTAAAATAAGAATCGAAAAGGTTTTTAAATACCCAGAAAATACATACATAGCATTTTTCAGATTTTGTTTAACGAAATATTTTGTAAAAATTACATCTAATTTCTCAAAATCTGTACAAATTTTTGAAGAATTTGTATTTGTTATGCATTATAAATATTCAACTATCAAAGTTGACAATAAATTATCATAAATATAACGTGAAAAAATTTATCTATATGGTTTTTGTGTGCTTTTGAAAAAAACATGATTTTCCGTCATTTCGAAAGTTTTTATCAGTGTTTTGTGTGTTCACATGCAAAAATAAGTTTCTAAAACTTTTATATTTCAAAAGTTTCTCTAAAATGGACACATGATTGCTTAAACGGCCAAAATAAAACTGTTCTTATGTTTTTAAACATGATAATTAAGTAGTTAAGCAGCTTCTTACAACGACAAATACTACTGCACATTTGAATTTTTAAATGTACAGTTCATTCAGAAACTTTTGAATATTTAAGTTTAAAAACTTGTCTGTACAGTAAAGAAACATTTATATTTATACTAAAGTTATATTTCTTTAAAAAAATTTAGTTTTTTCAAAAACAAACTTTTATTTATCATCACTGAATTTATTCAAAGTTGTCACCTTTTAACACATGTGCTCTTTGCTAAATGTTTTTTTTTGTAATATTTTCATAGTTTCACTTCAGTATGCCCAAGTATGCATAAGGAATATATAATGTAAACTTACAGTGTATGTATTCACAAACAGTAAATTTAGAAAAATCTTATTTCTTCAAACACAATTTTAAAAATATAATTTTAGAAAACAGTAGTTTTTTGAAAAAAATCTTACATTGGCAAAGTGAACATTTGCTAATACTAGGTAATTCAAATTTGAAACACTTGGAAACATGTTGCAACTAGAAATCCCGCCACAAAACTAATACAGTTATTCGAACAGTCAACTGTTATCTAAAGTTAATTGCGTTTGAATAAATGAAAAGAAGGCTTTGCAATTGTTTCAGGATATTTAAAAGTCAAATATGTCAAAAGGGGGTGTGGCCCGCCAGTTGATGATTTTTTAAAAATCATTTTGACATACTTCTAATTGAAAATATGGCACATATGTTACATCCCTAGAAAGGTAATGAAATACAGATTTCAGAAATATCAAAGACTCAAAAGCGATCATGTCATGATTTTTACCCTACTGACTGGCCTTAAGATCAGCAAATGCTTTCACTATTATAGTTTTTCGAACCATGACTCCAAGAACCTCAAACCTTTTACTGCCAGGGGCCCCCAAATATCTTAAATCCCCTCTGGTATAGGGGACATTCTATTGAAGAGTCCATGTGTCCTGGTGTGGGAACCGTGCGGCACCTTACTGTCGGCGGCTAGATCAAGGAAGGTCAAAAGTTGACTTCCCTTAGGACATCAGCACCGGGGTGTCCACCCTGGGATACTTTCCCACGAGAAACTGCTTGACCATCAAGACGTCACTTGTTCCCGACGGGAAATGGGTCTTTGATGGACACCGCCGCATACTCCCCCTCCAGTATCATCGTGATGGTACGAAATAATCAGGGAAGTGAACACGACGACCAGAACGAGTTTTCTAAAGGTTGGGCTTGGTCTCTTTATCACTCTTTTCAACGTGAAGCGTATCGTCCACAATACGCGCAAATGCAGGATTCAGCCTATCAATTGAGATCGATGTAGGCTTACCGTGAATGTTCACTTTGTAAAACTTATCACTGCGATTGATAACAAGGTACGGACCGTCATAAGGTGCTTGCAGTGATCGACGAACTGAATCTCATCTCACAAACACGTGTGTACACTTGTGTCGCTCGTTTACCACAAAAATAGTTTGATTACCCCGTGAACGTGGGGGTTGGGTTGTAGATGCTTCATGTAAGTTCGCAGTCATTCAACAAATAGAACTGGATCAATTGACGCTTTAGTTGCGATGAAAATCTTACCTGGTAATCGGAGAGTTTTGCCATACACTAATTCCGCCGATGTGCAACCCAAGTTTTCTTTAAGCGCTGCTCGAAACCCGAGAAGAATAGTTGGGAGAATTTCTTTCCATTTTTCAGTTGCATGGCACTTGATTGCTGCCTTTAGTGGACGGTGAAACTCTTCTCAATTAGCCCGTTGCTTTGAGGGTGATACGCAGTGGTGCGTATTTGCTGTATCCCCAGTAGTCTAGCAAGAGCTAGAAATAGGGAGGATTCGAATTGCCGTCCCTGATCGGTAGTGATTGTAGTAGGAACACCAAAACGAGCAATCCAAGTTGAGTAAAATGCGTCCGCTACTGTGGTTGCTTTAATGTCAGGAATAGGTGTAGCTTCTGCCCATCTGGTGAAGAGATAAATTGCGGTCATACAGAGAAGTAGATCCTTGCGATGGTGAAAGCGGACCGATTACATCTACATGTACATGATCAAACCGTGTAGACGTGTCACTGAATTTCTGAAGTGGTGCGACCGTATGTCTGTGTACTTTAGCGCGTTGACAAGGTATGCATTGTCGAGCCCAAACTGTACAATCTTTGTTAATGCTAGGCCACACAAAACGATTACGAACTAATTTAGACGTGGTTCTAATTGCAGGGTGAGCTAAATTGTGTATGCTATCAAAACAAACTTTCCTAAACTGTTGAGGTACATAGGGACGTACAGTATCAGTTGACACATCGTAATATAATTTTAAGTCAGAATTAGGAATTCTAATATTTTTTAATTATAAGGAATTATCTGAGTTTAATAAGTTAATTAATTCTTTATCATCTAATTGAGCTGATGCGATTTCGTTATAATCGATCGGACCTGGCATTGTGATTTCATTAAAGCGCGGCAATGTGTCCGCGACTACATTTTCAGTGCCTTCTATGTATCTAATGTCTGTTGTGAACTGAGAAATGAAATCAAGCTGTTGATTTAGTCTCGGAGAGCATTTGTCTAGTTTTTGCTTAAAAGGTTAATGGCTTATGGTCCGTAAATATTGTAAAATTATGTCCTTCTAGCATAAACCTAAAGTGTTTGATAGCTGCATAGACTGCCAATTGCTCACTGTCGTAAGCACTATATTTAGTTTCGGCAGCATGAAGTTTCCTAGAATAGACGGCTAAAAGTTCGAGTCCTGTTGCTGTGTTTTGATTAAGTGAACCGCCTATTGCGTAATCCGATGCATCTACTTGAATTATAAGGGATGCGTTTGGCTTAGGGTGTGTTAACATCGCAGCGTTTGCTAGTTCTTGTTTCGATTTCTCGAAAGCTGCAATTGTTTGATCTGACCAGGAAATTTTACTTTTATCGTTTTTTAGAACCTTTTAAAAATTCATTAAATAGAGTTTGCGTTTGCGCTGCATGCAGTATAAATCTGCGATAGAAATTTAACATTCCTAAAAACTGCCGCAATTCACTAACAGTTTCCAGTTTTTTAAAATTGATTATTGTTTCTACCTTATTAGGTAGAGGTTTTGTCCCGTGTTGGGTAATGAGATGGCCTAAAAATTGTATCTAGGGAACACCAAAAACACATTTCAAAGCGTTGAGTTTAAGTCCATAACTGTTAAGTTTTTGAAGTACTTAAGTTACATGTTTGTTATGTAAATTTTCGTTTTCTGAGAAAATTAAAATGTCATCCAAATAGGTGTAACCAAATATCAAAGCCTTTTAAAATTTCCTTCATAAATCGTTGAAATGTCTGAGCCGAATTTTTCAAACCAAGATTTAAGTACGGAAATTCAAATAAACCAAATGGGATGATTATCGCTGTTTTGGGTATATCATCTTCGTGGATTGGGATATGGTGATATGCCCGAGCAATGTCTAATTTTGAAAAAATTGTTTTATTAAAAAGTAGTTGACTGAAATCTTGAATATGTGGTATCAGATATGCATCTATGATAGTGGCTGCATTAAGTGCTCTATAATCACCTACTGGTCGTATTCCGTTCGGCTTTTTGTTTATAACATGTAACGGGGAAGACCAATTGCTTTTCGAAGGACGACAAATTCCCTGTTCCATCATGTATTCGAATTATTTTTTAGTTTGTTCGTAAACTTCCGGGCGAAGTCTCCCAGCCTTAGCGTGGACGGGTTGACCTTTAGCTTCAATGAAATAAACTGTGCCATGCTTAATAATTTTGCTATTAATAGATGGATTGGTTAAGGTAGGCGGTATCCTCTATCTCGCTAATGTTAAACTGAGCATTTTTATGTACTTATTCAGAAACTATTAAATGTATGGATTTAAATTTTGTCTGTATATTAAATAGACTTTTTTTATTTAAAATGATCTTTAGCTTTTTAAAAATATTGTTTAGTTTTTTCAAAAACTTTCATCGTAAAGTATCACTATGAATTTTTTGAAAAATGTCATTTTTTTTCACGATAACTAACTTTTACAAAATTATTTGTGGAATATTAAAAAAAGCTCACTTCAGTATATATAGTCACACATCAGTTATGATCAGTAAAACTTTCTTGTGCGCATAGTCAATGGGTTCTGGGAAAAAGGTACACGCACTTTGAAATTTTTAATTTGAGAAAAATGCATTTTTAATATGAAATGTAACTTCATTACAAAAATTATGAATTACAACATGTATTTGTCCCATTTTATATTACACATAAGCTTGTCCTATATATATTTTAAGCCTTTTTATTTCCTATTTTATTTATATTGCACAGAAAATACATACATAGCATTTTTCAGCTTTCGTTTAACGAGATGTATTGTAATATTTACATTAATTTTCTCAAAATCTGTATCAATATTTGAAGAAGTTTAATCTGTGATGTATTGCAAACAAGAAAGTTAAGAACTAAACACCATTAATGCCTTGTAAAAATGTATTAATATTTAAAAGTAAGGATTTGTGGAAATATGTGATTATACAGCATTTTTTGAAAGTTTTCATTAATGTTTTGTATATAAACATGCAAGCAGTATTTCTAAAAGTATCAGATCTACATAACTGTTAAAATGATCAAATGATTTCTTAAACAGCCAAAATAAAACTATTTTTATCTTTTTAAGCATGAAATTTATGTTATTTTATAAGTATAACAAGCTTTACAGGCAACGACAAAAATCATCGCATATCAGCATATACTCATATAAACGTATATACCTTTTTCTCAGAAACCGTTAAATATTAAGACTTCAGATTTTGTCTGAATATTATTGGACTTAAATATTTATACTTAAGTAAGATATTTCAAATATATTGTTAAGTTCTTTCAAAATCCTGCAATTTAAAAGCATTACAAGCAACGACTAATATCATCACATATCAGCATATTTTCACAAATACATATGTACATTTTTCTGAGAAACTGTTAAATTTTAAAACTTCAGATTTTGTCTGAATATTAATTAGACTTTAATATTTATACCGAAGTGCGATATTTCAAATATATTGTTAAGTGTTTTTCAAAATCTATGCAATGTAAATATATCACTATGAATATCCTGAAAATTTTCATTTTTTTTCTACAATAAATGCTGTATGTTAAAATATTTTGGGAATTTGTTTTAAAATCTCACTTTAGTATACTTAGTTACTAATAAGTTATATTTCATTGAAATTTTATGAGCATTCTTTCATTATTTTCTGAGAAAAATGAACATAAATTTTAATAAACACACATTTTGACAATAATGCATTTTCAACATGAAATGTCACTTCATCACAAAAATAATAAATTGCAACAAGTATTTGCCCCATTTTATTAAGCATTAGAATCATTTTAATATATTTTAAGTAAAATAGGAAACAAAGAAGTTTTTAAATACTCAGAAAATGTATACATAGCATTTTTCAGTATTTGTTTAACGAGATATTTTGTAAAAATTACATCTATATTTTTTCAAAATTTGTATAAAGTATTGAAGAATTTGTAGCTGTTATGCATTACAAATATCTAAATATCCAAGTTGATCATAAATTATCATAAATATAATGCGAAAAAATTTATCTATATGGTTTTGGTGTGTATTTGAGAAAACATGATTTAACTTCATTTCGAAACTTTCACATGCTGCAAAAACTGTTCACATGCAAACATAAGTTTTTAAAACTTTTAAATTTCTAAAGTTTTTTTTTAACTGGACAAATGATTTCTAAAACAGCAAAATTAAAACTGTTTTTTTTTTTATTTTATTTTTAAACTTGATATTTATGTATTTGTATGTTTGTAAACAGCTTCTTGCAACGACAAATGGTATTGCACATCTGAATAATTTCTAGGTACCATTTATTGAGAAACTTTGGAATATTTAAGTTTAAAAACTTGTCTTTACAATAAAGAAACATTTATATTTATGCTGAAGTGATATTTTTTCAAATATATTTAGCTTTTTTCAAAAAAATTTTCTTATTTATCATCACTGAATTTATTCAAATTTGTCATGACATGTTTCTTTAGCTAAATGTTTTGCAATGATTAACATAATATCACTTCAGTATGCACAAGTATACAAAATGTAAGCTTCCAGTGTATTCACATAGAGTAAATATAGAAGAATTTCACTATATAAACACAATTTAATAAAACATAATCAGTAATTTTTATAAAAAAATCTTACCTTGAAGGGAAAAAAATTATCCTTTTGATCAATCATAATTATTATTAAAAATGAATAAAACCTACCACATCACAGCTAACTATAATTACTGCCAAAGTTATGACAGTTAACTGTACAGTTATACCGTTATCTAGAGTTAATTTGCGTATGAATGAATAAAAAAAAGGCTTTGCAAATGTTTCAGGATATTTAAAAGGCAAATATCTGTCAAAAGTGGGCGCGGCCCGCCAGTTGATGATTTTTTAAAAGTCATTTTGACATATTTCTAATTGAACATATGGTATATATGTTATATCCCTAGAAAGGTAATGAAATACAGATTTCAGAAATATGAAAAACTCAAAATCGATCATTCCATGATATTTGCCCTATTGACTGCTCTTAAATCAGGGAATTGTTTTAGAATGTCATTGTAAACAGAATTTTCGGAAACAGTTTTAATGTGTAATTGGTTATGTCGTTCTTAATTGCCTAGGCTACTAAGGTTTGTGAGCGTATCAATGAGTTTACGTTGTTTTTAGTCCACAATTAAGCCAAAATGTGCCAAGAAATCAGCTCCTACTATAAAAATGGAAACATCAGCGATTATGAAATCCCATTTTAAATTTCGCCTAAGCCCAAAACTTAAATTAATAGTTTTGGTACCGAAAGTTTTTATTTTAGTATTATTTGCAGCGAACAGTTCAAAAGAATGGTTTGGTGCTATGTTTTTATATTTAGGTGGGGGAATGCAGGAAACATCGTTACACCTGTATCAATTAGTAGTTTCATATTGGTACCTGCATCGTACAAGATTTGATGTTTTAGCCGCTACACAATTTCCAGCAATCTGATTTGGTGTAGCGGCAAATTCTAGTTTTTTTAACTAAATGCACATGGTGCAATACATTTATGGGCTTTCTCTCCGAACTGGTTGTGATAGCGACAATAGGAAGGGTTCCGATTGTTATTGTTAAAGGTTATCGAGCGTTTGCGGGAATTTGTAACATTTTGCATGTTTCTTTCCTTGCTCAAGCGATTAACCTGCGTAGTGAGAGCTTCAATTTGCTGCGCTAGCGAAGAAACGATTGAAAGCACCTCCGTGTTCAAATTTTCGCTATGTGAGGCGGAATACACAATAGGTTGTGAACTCTCTGTTATTTGGCATACCTTGTCCGCGATGTGTGCTAATTGCGAAAGGTTGTCAGTTGAAGCTGATAAAATAGCTTGCACGTTAAACGGTAATCGTTGCATCCAAAGATTTTTTTAAAAATTTTCACTAATATTGTTCAGTGAAAGTTCGCGCATTTGTCTAAGTAAGAAACTTGGTTTCTTGTCTCCTAGCTGTAAATCAGACAGTAGTTTTTTTATTTGGTGTGTTTAGGTATCCTGAAACTCAGAAATTAATCTGTTTTTAAGAGTTAAATATTTATCAGTTACCGGAGGATTTAAAATTATGTCTGATACGTGTTCCAGCGTCTCCGAATCAATATTTGCAATTAAATGAGAAAATTTCGTTTCCTCATTTGTGATTCTGTCTAAGCGAAACGCGGTTTCGCATTGTTTTAGCCAAAGAGGTATGTTAGTTTTCCACATCGGTGGAGTTTTAACCGCTACTCTGTTTACAAACGAAATGTCTTCTCCTGACTCGGTCATTTTCTCTAAGAAAGGAAAAAGGAAATAAAACCAAGAAACACCTCTAGTAAATACACAGGATAACTACAAAAGAGCGAATTTCGTTTCCTACCCTTAGGCGAAAAACGGATAAACGGGGTAACACAGTGACACGTCAATGGAATGAATACCAGTACATACGATCAAATCAGTTGAAAAGAAGGTTTACGATACCTTGTGGTTGAAGGTGTGGGACCTGGGTTAACTCGTCCGATTAATGAGGCAGCTGGAGTAGTATATGTTTGCACGATTTTAAAACAGTCTCCATTAAAACAATTTCCAGTAAAACACCGCACGATATGAAAACAGTGTTCCATTAAAACACCGCATGATCAAATCGCTGGCAAAAACAGTTGGAACAGTGTCCATTAAAACAATTTCCAGTAAAACACCGCACGATATGAAAACAGTGTCCATTAAAACACCGCATGACCAAATCGCCGGCAAAAACAGTTGGAACAGTGTCCATTAAAACAATTTCCAGTAAAACACCGCACGATATGAAAACAGTGTCCATTAAAACACCGCATGATCAATTCGACGGCAAAAACAGTTGGAACAGTCTCCATTAAAACAATTTCCAGTAAAACACCGCCCGATATGAAAACAGTGTTCCATTAAAACACCGCATGATCAAATCGCCGGCAAAAACAGTTGGAACAGTGTCCATTAAAACAATTTCCAGTAAAATCCGCACGATAGGAAAACAGTGTCCATTAAAACACCGCATGATCAAATCGCGACAAAAACAGTGGGAGGGGAAACAATTCACACCAAAACACCACCACCGCACGTCTTAAATAATGAAAGCACTGCAGTGAAAACGGTTTTACTCTGCAAAGCAGAGTGGGGAAACGTGACGAGTTAGTCGAAAGAAAATTAGTAAAGCTTTGTCCGCATTTCCAAGGCCGCCATGAGGCATACGGATCTGACCTTCGTTTTTTTATATAATCACTTAATAGTTTTTATTCTGTCATTTGATATCCAAAATTAGTACATTCTTACTTGTACTTTTGTTTTTCGATTGATTTTATTACAGCATGGTCGAATTAAGGCTCTTGCACCATAAACGAAACTCAAATTCAAATTAATGACAAAAGGAATTTTTAATGAAAATTGGTTTTTTTTTGCAAATTTGCATTGTGACTTTATTTAGATGGTAATGAACAATAAACATTTCTAAATAAAGAAAACCGTTAAGTGGTTAACAGAGGTTGTCACAGAACCAGACGCAAAAAACGATTTGCATATGATTCGTCCTAATCCTCTCAAAATGAAAAAAGCAAGAAAAGCAAGGAAACACAAAGCAGAAACTGACTGATTAGTGTTTACGTCTTTCATGTCTTTGATTTCACAAGAAATTAAACTGAGTTGTATTGGTAGTTGACTTGAATATACAAAAACACATTTTAAAAACTAAGAGCATAGTAGAAGTTGAATATACAAAAACACATTTTAAAAACTAAGAGCATATTAAAAGTTGAATATACAAAAACACATTTTAAAAACGAAGAACATAGTAAAAGTTGAATATACAAAAACACATTTTAAAAACTAAGAGCATATTAAAAGTTGAATATACAAAAACACATTTTAAAAACAATTTTTAAAAACGCAGTTTTTACAAATCTTATTATTCAAAAACAACTCTTATGTAAGACAGGAAAATAGCAGAGGGGGGTCTGCGCGTTTAATCTTCAAGGTTGAAATGAAAGAAAAACATATCTAGCAGGAAATCTTGCGTAAATCTTCAAGGAAGAAAAGAAAGAAAAACATATCTATCAGGAAATCTTGCGTAACAGCATTGCAATATGCATAATGAAGACACAACTCGAAAGTAAACGAACACAGTTTATCCGGGAAAATAATTTTTTATTCAGGGGGTTATATCAATATTATTACATAGAGTGTTTCAATAATTTTTATGCTTACAATATATAACAGTTATCAGTGCATTCGTTACAGAACAATATGTTTATGTAGAGTGTAATAATCAGTTTTCTTGCGTATAATACATAGAACTAATATTCACTTTGTTACAGAATATTCATTTCGCACATTTAGTTACTGTCTTTGAGTCATGATGTTCAATTTCATATTATGGTGTGCAATCAAATACTTGTCTGTAGACTGAAGGATTGTGCAGCTCGCGCAGAATAGCAGAATTGTTCAAAATCTTAAAATAGGCTATTTTCATTTTACAGTCGGAATCCGTTGTGTCCATGGAATAGGATGTGGCAGCTTGTACACAGGAGATCATATTGTCGTACAGAGAATCGGTGAAACAATGGATCACATAAGCGTAAGAGCGGCTGGCGCGCTTTAGGTACATGAAACCATATCTCGGTTCGGGAGTCATTGCTTTTTGGTGAATTACTAAAAGCAGTAATGAGAGTTCTGCAGCTTGTGTTGCCTCCTTTTATACATTCTGTATCAGCAGCGACTCCTCCTCTCTCCATACATGTTGTAATTAGAATGCAAAAGATGATGAGAAAAATGTTGAAAACGTGGTCAAGCACGTTTATGTCGGTATTTATAGGTATGACATATTTGATTTGAGTGTGGCGTCAAACAACACTTTTGTAGGCGAAAATTTTTAGCTACAAATCTTTGAATAAACTTTTCGTTGAATGCAATGTTATTCGAATCTAGAGGTGATAAAATCTGCTTTCTCACAAATTTGTATAGGAAATGAAGACAAAATTGACCGCTGGTAAAAGACGTAGCGCTTTGGTAGCGACATTTGTTCCACATCAGTTTCTGTGAATTCTGTTTGATGAAGTTTAAAATCTTACCCTTCTTTGGAACTGAAGAGAAACTACAAAGTAAAAACAAGTGTTGTTCCTAAAGGCTAACGCAACCCAATGGCTTCCAGGCTTCGCCCTAGAATCTAAATTTACAATAAAACATGAATAGCCTGTAAGTGTCCTAGGCAATTCATCGGAAGCGTACACGCCTCCGAATTTGGATCGAAGAATGGAATCGCTGCAGGCGAGATTACATAGGCTTTGAGAATTCATTTTTAAAAATCAGTTAAAACGTTGCGGTTTTTGTCAATCTCTATGACATTTCGATACTCTGCATAAACGATTAAATTAACCGTTTCGGGTAGTGCCTTACTAAAGCGAATATCCAAAGCCAAATTCGAATTTCGTAGGAACGAATCATGCATTCCATCTGCACTGAGATCTGGCGTTAAATCTATTGCCAACAACGTGTACCCGTCCTTATATTCGCTATAACTTATATTGATATCTTGATCTTTATGATATCGCCCTAAGTCAGTAAAAAGGCTCATATAACATCTGCTATAACTGTTAGAGGTATCGAATTTCGGTTGATAGGGTTTTGAAGGAATCATGCGATTTCCGTCTAATAGGCAGATGTATGACAAGTATAATGCTTAAAATTGAATGGATTGTTAGAAAAATCACCATTATAATGCAGTATTAGATACCATACACCATGATTAGTCGCACTGGTACCTGTCCAATAAATGCATTTGGAATAGTAATAGATTGCATTCCTGAAGAAAGCGCGAAGGATTTCACCTCTGTTCTGCGAAGGGGCATCTTAATCGCGCCTATAGAAAGTGCGGTCTCGTGCGCTATTAAAATTGAAGGAGCGACCTTTACTTTCCTAACAAATAAGAAAGCATGTTGTATAACTATTTTGAAATCTTGCGAAGCTGACATCAGTGCAAAGGCATCTTTATTTCTTTCTAATTTAATTCGAAGATTCACTGAATTGATCAGATATTTACTTTGATTGCCTAGATCGAAATGCAAAGCTCCTATCATGTCCATTAGTTTACTATCTTTGCAAATGTTATATCTAGTTTTGAATCCCTCCCCTGCGTTTAAAATCTCGGTTGCGTCAATCTTTCCTGGACTATCTCTGAAGAAAAGACCAGCCGTTAACAGCGATTCTTGAACAGCTTTTGGGGACAGCAAGGCATCGAACATGCATCTATATGCATAATTCGCTTGTGAGGACACTTGCTTATCATTTAATGTTATGGAACATTCCGAAAATAATGTATTCAACAAATAATTGACTGGAGCTACTACGTCAGGAGTTGCAATATTTGATCCATTTTTTTCGTAATTTTCACTTGTAAATGAAGAAGTGTATGAGCTAGGTCTAAATAACTTTCTCCACGCCTGAGAAAAAAGAATTCACAATCGGTGTTTTATCACTCAGAGATGCAACAGGAAAAATTTCGGTAAACGAACTTTCTTCGGTTGACAGTTGCACAGGATTAACGGTAAACAAGTCATAAGCATTAGATACACAAGCGCACGCTCTCTCATCCATCTTATGAGAATATATCTACCGCTGCTTTGGAATTCTTTCGGCTTCGCTTAGCGCGCGGCAAATGATTCTTATTGCGCGATTTCTTTCTTTTTATACCCGAACCGCTTGCTTTGAAGCTTATGAAAAATGTCATCTTTAATATTTTTGGACGTTTCTTTCAATCTCGCCCTTGTCGAATCTTTCAGAGATGTTCCCGACACAACATCTGACATTACCTTTGAACCGGTACTCAGAATATGTTTTCCTAAATATTTTCCTGCCTTCATTGCAATCGGAGATATCATTCGAAATAAATTTTAAAACATTCCATATATTCTTTGATGGCTGACTCCTTGAAAATACGAGCCACCATTCTGTAACTGCGAACAGTAATAGTCCTGACAAGCTCTGCGGTCCAAATGCATCTTTCCCTTGCGAAGTCAGGACCAAAATGATGTCGCACATATACAGTTGTAGTTTTATACTATTCTTCGTCGGAAAGAAAGAACCAAGAGCGATTTGCCGCTCGTAAAAATAATACCATCTCCAGAACTACTTTTTAATTCGACTTCGATGCAGTCGATATAATTTTGACTCAGAGGAAAATACAGGGGTCTTTGATAATTAATAACAATTTGGTCTTCTTTGGTTGACATCACAGGAATGATGCGAAGTAAAGGTGCGATAATATCCCCCACAAAATGAGATTCTATAATGTCTGTATAGACATAAATTTCTGTGATTCATCCGTCTAGTTCCAGTTGATAATCCGAAATATGAGTGCCACCGTGTAATGTTGATTGTTTAAGTCCCAAGAGATCTTTTAACCCATCCTGGAAAGTTACGGCAGATGTATCGGGAATATGAATTTTCACTTTCTTATTAGCTAATAGATTAAACGCTAGATGTTTAAAAGAGCTGAACAACTGCTCTGCATTCTTATAAAATTAAGTTCTAATTGTAAATTTTCCGTTTTTTTCACTTTCTCTGGAACTGTCGGTTTATCCGTAATGCTTACGCGAAAATATTCGTTCAATGGAGGTCTGTCGATTTTTTGCAATACGTGCATTGATTTCCCCGTCAACACAATATCCTTGGTCAAACTCAGCATACGCATAAAAAGGGGAGCATATAATAATCTTAATTCGAGTTCGACGTTCTTTTGAACTGTTATTTCGACTTTATTTACTTTGAAGTCAAAAATGAAATCTGCAGCGCCTCCAATTCCTGTTTGCATTAGATTGAAATTTATATGCTGAAACAGTTCATGGTGCATGTTTTCCAAATCGGTATATTTATGATTAAACCGAGTGGTGCGAATTATGAAATGCCGTTTTAGATTTCTTGCTATAATTTTCAAGTGATTGTCTTTGTTCGTTTTGGTTGGTTTTTGGAAAACAAAACTTTCCGACATTCTTATAATCCTATCTTCTCTAGGTAAGTTCAGCATGGTTAACAACCGTGGGGCATTTGCTGCTGTTAAATGCAACTCGTAATTAGGAGCAATATGAACATTAATATTCTTGCGATCCAATGAAAAAGCAACAAAATGTCCGCATTTTTCTTCAATACTTTGATTAATTTCCTCAATAACATCTGCGTCTGCAGTTCCTTGCTCTATTTTCACTCCGATATCATATTCTGCATAGTCCTTTTCGATAATTTTTGTCTCTTCATACGTTATGGAATATTTATTATTATGGTTGCCGATGTTGAACCAGGTTCGCGGAACAAATATTTCTGATAAACCAACTTCCCATGCGCCTGTTAATATGATCGGACGAGCTAGTTTCGTTCTGAATGATGCTTGGGTATTTTTTGGAAAGAATTGAGTGCTAGAATTGCTAGGTAACGTGATGTAGAAATCATTTACCTCATCCATGCTTCCTTAACCCACGAATTAAAGCGCTAATCAAAACCCTGCCACTTTACATAATACTCTTTCTTCCTGCCTATGTATTTTGTTTTGAGCACCTTTTCTATGCGCCAATAATCGTCAGAGCGTTTCGAGATCTTCTGCAGTTCCTCTGCATAGAATCGTCCTTTTATAGCTTCTGATTTCAGGTCTTGCAGCTCAAATGTAGTCGGATGAGAGAAATATACTTTTGTTACTCTAAAGACCTCATCACTCCATCCTGGTAAATATCCTCGTCGAAAAGTTTTATTTGCTTTAGATATTCTAACTAAATCTCTCTTATTTAGAATCACTTTCGGGTTCTTTTCGAGAAAACCATATAATTTTTTGAAAATTTGTGGCTCTAACTTCTCGAGTCACTTGTGAGGGGGCCATACCAATACTGCGATGTTCGGTGTCATTATACGATTTTACAAGCAAGTGCAAAATATCTACATACTTATACGAATTTCTATATGTGAACGCTCTAAACATTTTGTTTTTTAACGTGCTGTTAAAAACTTTCAACAACGCTAGCCTTATGATGACCTTCGGCAGAATAGTGATTGATACTATGCCTCTGAAATAAGGATTTCAGTTGAGAATTGTAAAATTCACTGCCTTTATCAGTTTTAATATTTTTAGGCTTTGCTTGTTGAAACAAGTTTTCAAATGCATTTTTTACGGCTTCTGCAGTCTTCATTTTCAGAGCACTCACTCTTGCGTATTTCGAGAATACATCGATTACGGTAAGTAAGTACCGAAATCCGTTGTTATGCTTTCCCAAATGTTTTAAGTCCACTAGATCACACTGCCATAACTCATTTATAGAATATGAAAGCGTCGCTCTTCGAAGAAATTTGTATCGAACGCCTTTATGAAGGGAATAGGGGTCTTGTGAGGATAAAAACTGTTTTGTTTTTTCGTAATGTACTTTGGTTGTCTTTGATAGTTTCTTAATTCCACCGAAGGATGTACGGTTCGCAAAATCATAATATAATGCTTTTAATACTCTTTCCATTTCCTTTTCCTGTTCTTCTGTTTCCTCCGAGGCGTGTGCGGCCAGTCCAACGTATCGTCGTTGTGACTTTCGCGTAAGCTCGTATCACCTCCTAGATTTTGCACTAGCTTCTGATTTCCAATCCACCGGGGGTAGGGATTTTTATTTCATTGATAGCTTTCCAGAAAACTGCAAAGCCGTGAGGTTTGAGACCCTTTTTAACGTTCCTCATCAAATATGAAAATAGATCAATCACATTTGAATGCTTAACTGCCTGATTATCGGTAATCAATTCCCCCAACTCATTCCAAGAATAGCTGCGTGTTTTCAGTTTCTCCACAATCGCCGGAATGAATTTTTGGAAATTTGCAGGCACAGAGAGAATGATATCGCGTACAATAGGATCTTCCTAAATATTTCTTTCCGCTACTTCTGGATTTTTTCTTTAGGAATTCCTCTTCAATTGTCACACGTACTGGAGGCTTAGTTCGCTCACCATATGCGATATTTGAGAATCAATTGGCTTAATAGTTTAGCTTTTGCATCATCTGAATAACTTGATGCATGCAAAGAGATTTTCTATTTTACTTTCA